>DWUN01000342.1:0-24518 GCA_018249975.1 Passova gellias
GACACCTAGTTCGGCAAAGAATGTTCATGATAGATATAATAAAACATAGCTATGTATATTTAAATAAATAAAATAAATCAATCAATCAATTTATAATCTATACAATATACATATCTCTCTATAATTAAATGTTTATTTCTAGAAGTTGCATATGAAAAGGGAATAGATTTAATGCTCAGCACTATCAGCAAAATGCAAAGCTTGGATTACAGTCATCCTCTGTTTTTATCAATAATGGATATTCTTTCTGAAAGCTTTGGTAAACTGGCACACGACATAAATATGAAAATAGCGGAAAGAGTGTTGTCAATAACCAACACTATATTTACAAAGATTTTACCGGAATTTAAAAAACCAGCATTGATTGTAAGTATACAAAAGTGCTGATGAAAATACTAATATATTAAAACTTTATGAACTAATATTATTTAAAAAAAATTAACAATTTCGTAAACATTTCTGTAGTTTCTTTATGCTGTTACTCTATTTCAGAATCCAGAACTTTTACTTAAAGCAAAAGAAATACTTATATGTATTGAAAACACCTTAAAACTAGAATCTTACGCGTCTTTAAAAGAGTCAATTTCAACTGATTTAATAAAATGTGCACCATTATTTGCTGAGCAACAGACATTGAAAATGACTGTACTTGTCATATTACAAATACTTTTAGCGGATACTAAAGACAGCAATCATCCATCTTTTAGCTCAATAAAAGATATAATTGATTCAATTCAGCACAATGTACAAGTTACAAACCCTATAGATCAAAGCAAATTTACAACTCCTATTAGAGGAACTAACAAAAAGATTAAACAAAAGGAGACTAGTATTGTGAGTACTGTTGTTGAAAATGGAGAAGAATTTGTAGTTGTCAAATCAAATTGGAAATTTAATCCTAAAAAATTAACTGATAAACAAAAGGAAAAATTTCAAAGACAAAGACAAGACATTCCTGCGCTTTATCAGGATTTATCACAGTCGCAAGATGAATTTAAATTAACCACATGGAAGACTGATTCACAAGATACTACAAATAGTAGTAAATCTAATGGCTTACAAACTGCAGCTAAAGAAGAAGTTTCGGCAATTCTTAAGAACATGGCTAACAAAGATGTTGTACCGAAAATATTAAAAAACATACTAACGGAAAACATTGACAAAAGAAATTTAAGCCCTGAAAGAACTGACGAAAATATTGTTAAAACCCAGTCTCCAATGAATAAAGAAGGAAAAACACCTCGGACAGCTTTACAAGATCGTGTCTTTCGTAATGTTAGAAATTTGATAGAAAAATCCATGGTTTTACATGGTGATGATGAAGACAATGAGGCAAAATCTTTGCTTAGTGATATTATGAAAACACCTTTAGGGAAGAATGTTATAACCACTAGCATTGCCCCTAATTCAGCCCCTTGTGACATTAATTTAGATAGACCTACACGGATACGAAGAAAGCCAAAAAAGTTTGACGATTTACAATTATTTACTATGAAAAAGAGACGTCACTCTTTGGGTAACGGCGATTCTCAAAATATAGACTCAAGCGATGATAACAGTGAAAGACAAGATATACCAAAAAAGGCAGATGATATTGAAAAAGCAGTAATACCTTCAGATAACATATCTGAAAATAAAATAAGCTGTCTGTCTGATAACACTGATATGGAAGTACCCCAAGATATTATGGACATGGAAGTATCAGGAAATAATAACAACTCAAATATGGATAAAAATATTGACACAAATTGTAAGTCGTTTATAGAGGAAAGTGATTCTCTGAAAATGGAGATTGATATAGACAATTCTAGGCTTGGTGATGAAAGCGTTCATATAAGTTCGGGTGTGAACTTGGAAAGTATTAAGAAAAACAACGAAAAATCTGATGTAAAAACCGAAGGTATTATTCAGAAGCCTATTATAAGGAAACCGAGAAAAAAAAAGTCCCCAATCGAAAAAGAATTGGCGATTGATATGGTCGAAGGTCATCCATTCTTGAAAATCTCAGAAAAACGGCTTACTCGAAAAAATGTAATTGAATATCCTAATGTTACAAGAAGAAAAAGCTTATCACAAAAGCTACAAAAGTCAAAAACAGATGAAACAAATACACCTAAAGCTAATAAGAAATCAAAAGAAAAGGATAAAGTAGAGGTTGACTTAACCAATGAAACACAAGATTTTAGTGACTCTAAAGATGGAATTGATTCGCAAGATGTTATTGAGAGTTCTCAAGACTCCACTGTTAGTATCATATCTGCTAAGTCTACAAGAAATTTCCAACGAATACCATTAGTAAAATTACAGGACATTGAACATCAAGCATTTGTTAACAAAACAAATCAAATTACAAAGAGCTTAAGTCCAGACAATGAAAGTACAACCGATTCTGTGTTATTAAGTTGTGAAATCAAAGATGACAGTGAATTTCCTTGTAATAAAACTGTGCCAGAGTGTATTTCAATTGATTTAACAGAGAATATGGACACTGAAACTATAAATCATTTCATATCTGAGGAAGTCATAGAGATAAATGAAGAGAATGAATTAGAAGTGATAGAAGATAATAAGGATGCAAATACTGATGAAATGGACACACAAGATATAGCTGATGCCGACACACAGCCGGTTGACCATGACACAATTGTTAAGCAAATTGTAATCAGTGATAAACCTACTGAGGAAACAGAAAGTAAAGAGATATTTCAGGGTAAATCAATAAACAAGAGCAATATTTGTGATACTCCAACACAAACACAAGATGATATTGCAACAACTTTTTCGGAATGCTTAGTATGTGAGGCAGAAAAAACAGATGATACTTCGTCCATATTGCCTCTAAAAGATGAAGAGAAAAGAAAGCAAGATTTTCTAAATAACACGTTAGAAATATCGCCTATTAAAACATTGAGTCCCGTCCGAGACAATAAATCGCCTTCTCCAGAAACTAGCCTTGACTATATGGTTGTTAAGCTTTCTTCACCAGTACAGAGTAACGGGGAGCCATTCGAAAAATTTGATTCTCCTGAAATATTTACAGAAGACAAAGTGTCACCAGATAAAAGAGACCAGTCTCCGTTAAGAGAACAGGTTCATGTTACTAATGTCAGCCCTCGGACGTTGTCTATTAAGAAAAGTAAACCACAAGTGAGAGCCGGTGGTCGTGCAGCGCAAATGTTAGGGCTCTGTGTTCCAGTTCCAGACAGATTGCAAACAATTATGAATTCTGAAAGAGCAGTGGAATCTGAAGAAACAAAGAAATGTAGCCCATTGAATACGTCAGCGAGACGGAATCTTAGAATATTATATAACTCAACAAATGAAAGCAGTGAGACATCCGAGGAAAACGAACAGAGTGACAATTTCCTCAAGTTGAAGAGATCTTTGCCGGCTGCAGATAGCAGTCCCTCGGTGCCTATTTTAAAGCGAAAGCTTGCTGATATTACCGACGATACAACTCTTTCCCCAGCGAGCAAAGTAAGTAAATATATTAGTGCATTACTTTGTTTTCCATTTAGTTACTTTTGAATTTAATTTAATATATTATTTATTTTTACAGAGAAAGAGAGTTAGCTTTCATGATCCGCCAGTCTCCACCACCATATGTGTAAAAAAATACATAGAGCCCTGTGGTATTAGATCACCACAAAATTCTGTGGTCAAACGACAGGAGAGACAAGTTCGCGCACAGCTTTCAGGAACTTTAAAATCACAAAAGCGACTCGATACAGCATTCAAATTAGAAAAAGCTTTAACGAAGGCTATAGAAAGTTTCGGAGTCGAAGATGTTGCTTCCAATACTAATGTCGACACAGATAATAGTACTCTGGAACCAACTCCACTTGCGGAGGTCGTGCAGGATTACGAACAGAACGATAATGATCCTATTTGTATGGATCTTATTGAATGCAAAGATCCTATAGATAATGCCGCTAATGAATCATCATCGGCAGTGCAACCTTTGCTTGTCAATGAGTCTGCGGAAAAAACAGAGAATACTGGCGATTTAGCTAAAAAGACAGAATTACAAATGAATCTGCTTTGTATAAAACCGCCTAAAGTACAAGTCACCAAGAAGAGTCTAATAGATTATTTGAAAATAGGTAGCAATGCTACAAATGGAATAGCATCCGCAAACGATGTGTTGTCTGAATCTCCTGATGTCAAGTTGAAAAATGTTGATGTTGAAATACAAACAGACCGACTGGCGAATGAAAGTGTCAATATACAAACCGAGCCTTTAGCCACATCGCTAGTATCCACACAGACGGACGTAGTGCACACTGTATACGACATGACTCAAACTGACGAATCAGGCTGCAAATCCACCGCCGATATTGTGACGACTTTGTTGGAAGTAAGTATATTTTTCTGTCTACAAACATAATGCTAAGTAGTCATTGTGGATCATTGATATCTAATTCCAATCTAGATATATATAACTCAAAGGTGACTGACATAGTGATCTATCAACGCACAGCCCAACCCAGCACACTTGTTAGCACAGAAATACATACATATATGCAGGCTGTTATATCTTCACCTACAATAAAATCACATTACTACTGTTTGTAATTCTGTAGTAGTGAAAGTATGTTTCTCTTTCAACTATAAGGTTATATTATGATTTGTATTTTCAGTAATTATATTAGCTGTTTATTTTATGCATCTTGTTTGTCAATTTATCAATTTGAAATCCATAAATTATTTGGCACTCTGTACTTTCTGCCTACTCCGTTAGGGACCTGGCCTGATGTTATGTATGTATGTATGTATGTAAATTAGGCGACTAACTCCATTTCTTCTCTCTTCCAGAAACCAGACTTCTGCGAATGTCTCAATGAACAACTCGATACGCCATCGAAACGATCTATTGCAGATAGCTTGCCTCTAGACGCTCTCATGGATACCTTTATACAAAAAGTTGATCAACAACAATCAGCTGTTGTCATAGATCGATTGTTAGATCAACACACAAGCAACTCTGTTAACGGACGAAATGATAATCTCCGACTGTCATTCATGCGTGATTATTTGAGCGAAAGATTTAGTTCTAAGGATCTGATTCTCTTCTGTAGTGAACTCTTAAAAAAAGTGCTCGATAAAAATATTTAATTCGTGCTTGTACTGCAATCGATGCAGACATGTATTTATGACGGTTAATTATATAAAATTAAGTTTTTAGTCTGATTACATTATAGTTATAGTTGTAAATTTCTAGTATTATTAAATTGCCTAGTGACTTTGATAACCTAGATTAGTTCTATGGTCGCAATAGAAAATTAAAAAAAAAATTCAAAATGTTTATCAAACTTTATAATAAAAAACAAGTTATATTTACAATATTCAGTCATGAGCAGCGACCGGTTTCCATGGCATTCATACATTTTCATACATTTATATTCATTCTTACATAAAGAGTTGTAACACAAACAAATGCTCAACGATTTTTTAAAATCGTAATATGATGTTGAACTTTGATCGATAAGAGGTCCTAACTCTTCCACAAATCTGAAGTGTAGCTTGATAAGCTGCTACATTTTTTTTTATAATATCCAATGGTTATTGTATGAATGATATTACGTTTACAACGATACCTATTTAAAAATACAATTCATAGCGGAGATTACAGTCTCGATACAGAGTAGGTACATGGCATCGGAAATATATCACATCTAATATTTACAGCAAAGTATAAGATACATAGGTAATGTTAAAGCTTTACAAATCAATGGAGACTTAATTTACCCAATAACTATTTACACCACTCTTACAAGTCACCATCCCGGTTTAATAATAATTACTATCACACTATTTCAAAACTCATAACATAAAAATAACATTACCAGCGCGTAGTTTCCATCTTTTATGAACGTTACAATTCTGACTGAATTAATAGCGTGTTTATACAAACGTATTTTTATGTCAGTCGTTAGGAACTCGTAAGATTATTTATAGTTAATAAATGATTTAAAATATATTTTGTTTTACTGGATGTTTTTGTAAAAAAATATATTTAAATAAACAGTATACCGTTATTTCTGAGGCATAATTTTGACGGGGCCCTGTGCTACTCCAGTAACTACACTGCCTCTGAAGATACAACAATGTACAATGTTTGATTGACAAAGCATCTGTTGGGATGTTTATGCGGTCTATTGCTATGGTTTTATTACATCCAAGTATACGACACCTAATTATTATATTTAAAAATAATCAAGTAATATACTTCGTATTGCACATTTTGTGTTACTCGTCGGTAATAAAATATATATGGTTAATCTATTTACTTTAAAATGCAATATGGTAGTATACAAAAATAAAACATATTCTGATTTCATTGATTTAGATGCATCTACATATATGATGTAGAATTTTTTTTTTGTGATGCACCACGATACATTTCCAAATTTAAATTTTAATATAGAAAAATAACATTTGTATAACTCCAGGCCCCTATTTGTAGTTACGTAACATTTTCCTAATTATATTTACCATTCTTAAATACACCCTCTGCAACAACCAGATATAAACTAAAATACGTCAATCTTGATGTAACACTGCAGACATTACCAAAGGTTCAGGTGAATGTCCTTTGAACAGGAGTCGTCTCAACAACTTTCTTGTTGTGGATCCAAAATACTTAAAATACTCTTCTCTTGATAACTTTTGACTATGTTATTTCTCGCAAGAAATAAAATAATACTTTGGTCCACATATTGAGCACTCGATTAATGTAATCTACTTTTATTATACAATTAGAGAGGTTATTCGGTTACTGTCAGGGAAAACGCATTTCGGCGACGTAATCCAAGTGTTCGAGATTGTGATGAGAGTTACTGCGTCGCGGTGCTCGAGGCTTGTGCAAGTTGTGGTGCGAATGCGTCCTTGTGACTCTGTAGGCGCCCTCGCGACTAGGCTCCCCGTCACTCGTCTTACGGTTCCTCACAAAATCGTCGTCTCTGTGTGCAGCAGGCTTTCTGTTGTCGAATACCCGACGATTGTTCTCGTAGCGTTGCCTTTGCCAATTTCGGTCGATGTCGTGTCCGTATAGATCTAATTCGCCAGACGGTTGAAATTGGCTAGTGCTCTGGTTGTAACTTGACCTTTTCCATCCATCCTCATACTTTTTTCTTGTGTTTTCATGGTCTCCTATCTGCCGTCGTTGAGACTGATTCGAGCTGCTCTCGCTAGTATCTTCCCCGGATGTGCCTATTCCTAAATCTTTATCATCTCCATAAATTTTGTAAACGCCATTAGGACTAATGTTCTTACCGTTAAATATTTGGTCATTAAGCATCAACTGAGGATGGGGTATGCAATAGGGATGTGGATAAATTTTGTCAACATTTGACATTTTGATGTCTTCGTCCTTCTTTGTGCATGATCCTGGCCCGAAAAGTGACAGCAGAACTGGTAGCAAAAATAGGCCATGCATTGCCCCGAAAAATATAACCATGAATACCATTTTGAAAAATACTGAGAAAATGTAGCTGTCAGCTAGCAATAGTGCGACTACCCCCAGTATGGTACTGAAAGATCCTTGTACTATGGGTAGACCTAATGAGTAAAGGCACTCGCTTACTCTGTCGTTTGGAGATTTGGCTTTAGATGCCATGTACGCATAACAGATGTGAGCAGTAAAATCCACTGAGAAACCGATGCACATTATGAGGTTTATCATTGATATCGAATCCAGATTGATATCCCAAAGAGCCATGTATCCAACGACGCCGATTTCTATCGATACGATGCTGAAGGCAACCCACAAGGAGCATAATATGTTGGGGATGAATATGAACGACGTTATCATCATCATTAAAGCTCCGTAACAAAGATTCTGGAGGGATGTTGGTCTCACGAGTTCAAACTGGAAACAGAAAGTTTTAGATGTGTTAAAATTTTCATATCAATAAGAATAAAAGAATTTGTATTACTTTAAAATCGGACGTAAATAATTTAACATAACATGTACCTGATCGAAAAACACGAAGTATGGATGGAATACTGAGGCATTAAGTGATGATGTTGCTACGACATCTCTTAAAACTTTGACCATTTCCTTTTCATGATTCGTGCCACTGATATTTATGGCCTGAATCAAGAATCTCGATGCGATTATTTGATCACCAGCTTCGTTGAATTTAACGTCGAGAGAGAAGGGGTTAGCGGGAAATAGCCATAACTGAAAAAGACGAAACAATAATTTGTAAACAATTGTTCCAAAGCATAAACAAATTGCTAATCAAATGTAATTTCGCAAGATTCGTAATGACTAGCATTCGTGTTGATTTGTTAACGTATATCTCTTTACTGTGGGTTTTAATTGGTTGGCTGCAAACCATTTTTGCGTACTGCTGCTGAGCACGGGTTTCTCTTGCAATTGCGCGAAGTATGGAGCGTACTCCACTCTGTAATTCAATGAATGTATCATATAGTTCCTTATTTATGATCTTGCCTCTTTCAAGTTGTGAATGAAGTCTTCTTCATTGTCGATGGTAACGTTGAGGTAGTCGTTGTTCCTCGACACGTAGTTTACGAAAGTCCTCAACCACGATTCAGTGTAGAGAGAGTTCGATATGTACGATGTGTTCTCCAGCTTTTGCGTCAAATTCTCCACTTCGTCCTGCACCTTGGGATCGGAGTAATTATAATTGCCGCTTATCACTACCTGTGAAAAAATGAAATTTGTTTTACGTATATCTTTGACTATGATACTATTAGAGAGGCCATACAATCACTACAAAATAAATTTTCATAGCTGACCATAATAAGAAAAGCAGGTATGTAATTTAATGCAATAATTCTTATTGCACTTTTTTCGATTAGGATTTAAAAGGAATTGTTTTCGCGACAACCAATCGACAGTAAGTTTCGACGTGGTTTACTATTATAGACTCTAGTGTTACCTGAATTCTGTAAGGAAACTCCCTGTAATATAAATCTTCACGGTCAAAGAATTCAACGGAATAAGAATCAATTTTTGACAACTTTCGTCTCTCCAAGCCTTCTTTTAGATTGGTCACGCCGTATCCAGCTCCAGCTAAATAGCATATAAATGTTACTATGACGATAGTTTTCACTAAGGGGTTGTTGAGTAAATCAGCCATTGTGGTTTTAAAGAAAGCCATGATACAGTGCTCCTTGTTGTCTATGGGATTATCCGGGTCCGCTTGATCTATGCCACCACTGCAGAAAATTCGGTACATCCATGATTTTTCTTCTGTAACAAATTGCTTCATATAATACTTTGGTAAAATGAAAAACACAGCAACAAAAAGAAGTAAAATGAAGCAGAATCAGAGAAAATTTTGATTGGTTTAAATATAATATTTGACCTCATCTGTAGGCAGTTATAGCAAAAGATTGGCATTAAAAAAGGTGCGATAAATATCGATTAGATGTAACAAATAATAAAATAGTACTTTAATATGAGATTGGGAGACAATTCTCTGCAGCTTGTATACCTTTTCGAGCTCTGGACTCTGGTAAAACTTTAAGCCAAGTGATCGTATGACGATTATTTTTCTCACGATATCCAGAAACTGCCACGCACCCAGCGAAGAATGTAAGATGCCAAACAAATGTAAAGCAAACTGCCAGACCTGAAAATAAATAATCTAGTTTATTGGCAAAAGTTACTTATTAACTTTGGTTATGTATATCTTTGTGTTTGTGCTTATCTCTAAGGGTAGTAAGATAAGAATACGTGGGAAAATTAAATTTTTTTTTTTATTGCCACTTTACGAACTGCAAATACTTTAAAAAATATAGCGACTTTATCTTAAGGACTGTAGTTTCTAATAATTTCTAAAATAACATTTTAGAAATTATTAGAAGTGTTTTACGTAGAAGTCAAAGACAACATTTTAATTTAGAAGGACGTCGTTTTAATTGATGTTTAATAGAGCATAGATTTGCAAAGCAGTAATTCACATCACATTCAATTAATATGCAGCGACCGTATAGTACCTACCTACTTGATTTGTTGTGTTATGGTACCATTTAGATTCAAGGAACATCAAATCTTGATTTAATAGTAGACATTAACATGCAAGGAACACTATCATTATGTACCTATTGCTATTACCAAGCGTTAAAGAATTAGAAAATTATTTATGGTCAAATGTTTTTAGTCATCGCTTAAATCAGAAAGTGAAAGATACTTACCTTATTTATGATTATGGTCATTCATGAATTCTCTGTAACTACGATCATTAATTACACTAACATCTTTCCTAAATATTACCTCTAGAGATTGCCGAACTGCTTCATATATATCAGTGATGTTTATTATTACAAAGTTAAATTACTAGTTTCTACATTTACTGCAGACTATATTATTAACCTAATTTCTTTTAAAACTTTTTTGCTATTACTCGTGCTATATATTATCCTCACCAGAATACATGCAGAATATTTGTACTGACGGGAAGGGGGAGAAAATGCCAATGAAGAACGAAAGCATATCGGTGACGGACGTGATTGTAATGGAAACGGCTGCCTCGGACAACATGATTGCCATCCGTTCCGGTACGGGGAGTTTCGGTGAGGTGCGCCGCCACGCAGCTAACATTACGAAAGTGTCGTCTATGCCGATACCTGGAAATGAAAGTGAGCATTTAAAACTAGAAAATGATAATAATTGGGACAATTCCAGACTCCTTCGTCTGACTATCTACGTACATGCGGGCCACCAACGCTTATGGACATTCGCAACACCCCAGTTGCCGCCAATATGTTGCCGGTTTTGAAGGAGAGTCCTTTTGGCGCCCTTATTCAAGAAATCCAGGTCAAAACGCTTCGGGCTAATACCTCAGAATGAGAAACCTTTAGATACGTGAAGGACTAGCCACTGGTACTTACCTAAAGATAATTACCAAAACCGATAGCCTAGCCTGAAACTATGCTACTACTAAAAATTAACAAGATTGAGTAAACTTACCGATCATTAAGAATGGCGCAGCCAAATTGATACCGATGAAGGATATGCCTAAATATATAGCACAGCCAAATGCGGCCGTGGTGGCCATTACGGCCGAGATGTTGCCGAGGAGCCCCAGCCAGGGTTTGGATCTGACCCAATCGCCCATCATGCACGTCACTATAGAGAAGATCCCCATCAGTATGAATGTGGAACTGAAGAATGGCACTACGGTCCTGGTGTTCTTTTCCAGCTCGTGGTCGAGGGTACGCGATGCAAATCGCGCGATCGATATGTGTTTAAAACGTCCTGTGTCCTCTGCTACCCCGACTGCATCTAAAAACGCATCTTCCCAAGCTGCACCTCTGAAAATAGGTTTAATGACTTTTACACTTAAGGAAGCATATTTCATGTAACATTAATTTTAACTAATTTCCTTTACATTGAGGACACATTCATCACGATCAATAAAATATTTTCACTAGCATGAAATCCAGTTAGTCTTTTATCCAATACATATAATATCTACAATAAGCTTGTAGCAATCAGTCATCTCATTTTATTGATATATGGGGAGTTCTCTCAATTTCAATTCAAATACTAAAAGCCTAATACTAATAGGTACACCTGAGTAACGATGCTAATTGCAATTGGCTATAATCAAAGCGAGAGACAAGTACAATTTAGTCTTCAAAATGCGTATTTAAATAAAATACACTTGTGACATATCTAAAATTTGTTACTGTAGATATACTCATACACCTTCAATTTTAAAACCGAATAAATTGCACATTTAGCCTGGTGAACAATGGTATTCACCAGGCATCACCATGATGATGGCATCATTCGTAAAAAAATAAAACAAAAGCTGACAATAATGCACCAGTACTATTGAACACACTAGAAACAAAAAGGACTAGAATATCTGTTTCTATATTTGCTTTTAATGTTACACTTGGTTTCAAAGGTCTTTGTATAAAAAAACCTTCAATTGTTCATTTATATGCATAACACGATGAGTAAGGTGGTATGAGATACTTGTCGGTCCTAATGTGTAAAGTTTACATAGATATATTTTACATGCATTACTACCTAATGAGTTGTTATTCAGTTAAGGTTATGTATCAATATAATGAATTTACGATTTATTTTGCATCGATGTTGCTTACTCGCCACTTTCGTTTCGTATTCTAGTCGAATATTAGTTTCTAAGTGTTTTGTATTCGGCGCGATTTCTTTAACCGTGTCAAGATCGATGTCTTTTATCTAAGTCATAGTTGCTTGTTTACAACTTCAGTGTTATTGAAAAACAAGCAGTAAACCGCAATTGTATGTCGTAAACATACATCCGACAAATAAGCTATTGAAGCTTAAAAATATTTTTCGTTTCACTAAGTAATCACCTACTTTATTTTATATTTTAAAATTTTTCCTCTTGTTGCATCTGAGGTCGTTTCAACATACCTACTTGCAACACACCGTTAAAAACACCTTTTGTTAAAAATAATTATTGTTTTATTTTAACTTATGTGAGAATTTATCATATTCGCATTTGAAAACCTTGCCTTTATAGGGTAGGTTTAAATTGTATCTAGTTATGTTTCTATAAAGAGAGAAAGAGTGTTGTGAGAAGATTTTTCTTATTTTACCCAGAGTTAAATGCTATTGGAACAACTAAAACTTCCTCAGAAATTGCAGTATCTTTTGGTCAAACTCATATTAAAGTTCCTGGTCGTTCAGTGTGCACGTACTAATCAAAATTGCAAAAGGATCTCAGATTTACGAGTAGGTGTGAATTTTAATCGGCTTTTTGTAGCTATTACAATACTATATACTGATCCATTTTCATCCATTTTACATCAACTTTACAGTACTTACTTATTTAATTCTTTATCAAGATTCATTGGTGAAGTTCGTTTCAGGCCTTAAATAATTCAGTTTATTGTATGTATGTAATCCACGTAGGTGTGTAGGTAGGTTCTTTAAGTTATGGAATTTATTTTATGATGATTAATAGCTGCGGTTTCTTAGCATATAACCACAGGCCTGTGCGTGTTTAACAATTAAATATTTTAATAAAGTAACAAGTATAAGATTCAAATAGGTAGGTATATCTAGTCTTCTCTGCTGATTAGAAAGATTTGAAAGTAGGTACGTGTAATATAATAAGTATTTCTTCTCACCGTTGTTCTTGCAGTTTATTGTCTGTTCTCACGAACCACACGAGCTGCACGGCGGGTACCGAAACTATGATGTCGTCCAACACCTTGGAACCGCCGAAATATACGGGAAAAGCGTGAGCTTCCCACGTAACAGGGTTAAACATGATGGGGAATGTGAGATTGAGCTCGCCGCGTTCAACCTGAAAGAGTAAATGTTGAATGGAATTTGAATCACTTTCAATTGAGACGGTCACACGTATTCAATTTATCGGTAAAAATTTAAAGGACGGTATAAGGGAAATTGTTAGCGGTTAGATACCTATGTTCGTAAAACAATACAATACCACCAAGCCCGATAACCATCAGTAAAACAAAGATGAGTAATAACAGTGTATTGTTTTTGATGGATCATTTGTTCTCGTAAGTGTGACTGGTCTTGAGTCATGCGGTTAAAATCTAAGACATTTACTAACGACAGGTTCCATTACCCCAACACATCGCACAGGCGTATTGAGCGTGAAATTACACGGGAAATTGTTGCGGCGTGTAATACAACCAGTGGTGCAAACATGAAAATCGTGAGACATTATACATAAGCAATTTTGTTTTGCCATTGAATACTCGTATCTACAAGAACATATGTACTGAACGTATGTTTCAAGGGATTTATAGAATACATTTTTCAGTTCAAATTGTACTGTAATATTTAACATTTAAAAACACTTTCGTTTTATTCGTTTAAATTATATTGCTTTATATAATGCAACAAAAAATTTTATTTCGCTGAAGCGAATTGAGATATTTCGTGTTATAAATGAAAAAAGGTTTTCTCGTTAGATAAATCTAAGTACTTAAATTAAAACAACCAAATCTATCTACCATATTACTTTTTGCAAAGCACACGTAAAAATGAAACTTACCTCGCCTATTATCTTATCCAGGTTAAGGATATCATTGACGAAACACTGGCCCTCCCATCGCGCGCATTCTTCTTTGTACGTAAATGTTTCTCCATTCGGCAAATTCACTGTAATGTTTTGCACCAGCTCGTCCAGTTGCCTTAATTCATTCCACACTTCCGTGCGCAGGATATTCGTGTTATTGTCTTTAGCAACGATGATCACTCTGCCAAATCTACCTGTTCATTAAAAGTAGATAATTAGCCAATTTGAATGAAAATGTTTAAACTAATTTTCAATAAGGAAATTTTAAGTATTGCCAGGATAAAAAGAACCCTATGATAAACCCCTATAAAAAGAACTCTATAAACTCTTCATTTTCAATGTACGTCTCATCAAAAATGGTTGAGCTATTCTAAAGACTGATTAACTGTTCTAAAGACCACGCACAAAACGGAAAGGAAGCCAAAATAAAATTTTAAAATTACATATAATACTTGTCATATCCAAAAAAAGTTCGATAAGTAACGGTCATGGATGATTGATTGAAAGCTCGCAGAAATATTGAAGTACAGTTTTATGGATAAGCGTTTCATCAATCATGTTAATAATATTGTTTCTTGTACTTCAACACCTAACACAATTATTTATAGATTTAATTTAATAATTAACTAGTTATGAAATATTATGTTATAGGTTTGAACGTACCAGCCCTCGTTATTCGTCCGACATTGAACCTATGAGAGTAGTTCACTTTGAAGTGTTCTTCCACTATCCTCCTCTCCAGTTTTCCCTGACCGCTGACGGGTGAGAACAGATACTCTGGATCCATCTCATAATGAACTCGCTGGTACCCAGTAACCATCAGCAGTGTGAGCAGAATGGGTATGATGATGAAGTATCCTGGCTGCTTGCCGACCACTAAGCCAAGCTTGTAGAACGATTTGTTTAGGATATCGTCCACAAATGTCAGTTTGCAACCCATCTGTAACAATATACGTATTGCTGTTACTCTGTTATGTTAATATTATTGTTGGATTCAATTGCTACGTGTCAGTAAAATTTGCGCCCTTGTTCTAGGACGGAACTTAAATGTGATTTCTATATATTAACGTACTTATATATTTTTGTAGGATAGCATAATAATATAATAACTACCTTAGAAGATTCTATTTGCACGTCTTCTGGTTAAGAAGAAATAATAACTTATAAAATTAACAATAATTTCTCATTACCATGTATTTTGTCAGTTGGTAATTTGGTCAACATTTACATACATAATAAATTTTTACATTACATTCATATAATCAATTTGGTCACTTTTAAAATGTAATATAAACAAATTAATAATTTACGTATTGTAACGGCTTGATTGGACAATAATGTAGAGGTCGTTATTAAATGAGGGGACCTCAAGATATTTTATCATATTATGCTCAGATTAGTTGATAAGTTCCAATTAGAATTGATGTGTGTATTTTAAAAACATATATCGGTCATTAGTTTATTAATTAGTTCCGCCTAATGTTCAGTTTATATTAAGTACTACATATTTTGGCAAAGTGACCAATATACCTAACAGGTAGAGAAAAAAAAAATAGCTTTTTTTGCTTCTGGTCTACATTATGCAGAATAATTGTTTCTTTGTCCTATTTTTTTCTTAATTAAAACAACTTTCAATTTTTGATAAGGTAGAACTTGACAAGGTTGATATAAAAAACTCACATAGTTACCTAGATAACTCATAAAGCTAATAAAAGATTAAATGCATGAGTACGATGTAAGGGTATTAAAATTTGGCTGATTGAAATGATAGATTTCATAGTTTCCGCATTGGATAAAAACAAGATCACTCAATTTTATACCAAAAAAGAAACTCGAACGTTCCAATTTAAAAATGTTAATACGAATACATAGGTAGTTATGTTTCGTACGCTGCGATATGTAAGCAGTAGAACTGTCTTTAAAAAGTATGAACACTCGATGTAGATTAGACTTAAGATAAGAAGTTTTGTCTATGAATTAAATTTATAAAATTATTTAAGCAATCATATTCTAATATTCTATTTTGGTCCTAACCTCGCGTTTACAATTGTATATATAAAGCAGTGCAGAAGTGGCAGTAGAGTGATAAATAATGTATTAGCGTTTGTCTGCCCCACGAATACATGCATGATGACTGGTTTGCCCCGTTTTGTAATCGGCCAAACTGGTCTTCACTGTTTTCGCTTTATTGTCAAACGTTGTTTATTTCTAATTATATTTGGTTTTTCCATACAATATAATTACTTTTGAACATCACATAGTATTTGGGATAATTCCACAGAGAACTATCTAGCTGCAACTTAGTCTGGACAGTTGATAAATATGAATACATACATATAATACAGTATCTACTTATATAGCTATTTTTATTACATCCAGACATAACAAACAAATGTATTCATCTCACTAGTGTGTGTCATGGATGGCAATCGAATCCACGACCTCCGATTTAACAGTTAGGTTCTGTAACCACTAGAGTCACTATATCAAGAGGCCAGTCAATATAAAATGGAATGAATCCAAGCAGAACACACACACACACGCACAATGTTACAATTTAATATTTTGTTTCGTTTACTATGACAATGTATGGATTATGGATGTAATTGGTAAAGTAAGAAATACCCATTGTGTATCAATCTTAAAACAAATTATTGTTAAAAAATGAAATATAAAGAAAATGTTACAATAACTGTAATAGTTAAACTCGTATTAGTTTAAATATAATAATCATTTGGTGTTTATTTATAATCGCATGTACCTATAAATATTTCAAGCGTCTTCCATATTTTTGCACATCAAAAATGGTAGTTTCGAATGTTTAATCAGTTTGTCAGTCATCATTTACACACTTTTCACAAGCGGTTTTTTATTCTTCAGATTTACTGGCTTTTGAATGTTAATTGTTATGATTTAGTTTGAGTGTGACAAAGCGAGTGTTCTGCAGGCTTCGTGCGTTACGAACAACGAACGTGGATAATGCGTACAAGACTTTAACCTAGTTATCACTTTGTTCTCGTGTATGCAAATAAATATACAAGAAGGGAAAACAAATGTTGGATCAATGAACAGTGTAATGAACTTTACATATATGTACATTGTGCATCGCCTTTGATACCACGAATATTGAGTTTTGTTTGAATTTTATATTTATCTGCATTTGAGGCGTGTGGTGGATTAGCCGTCTGTCGTCTCTCTGCTGCTGATAGAACGAAGACCTGGCTAGCTATAGCCCTCACTCTCTTCATACACGGTTTCTATATCTGCTAACATGATTATATGATATTAAACAATTACGTTGTCTTTGCGAAACACTTCAAAATAATACGAACCTTGGCGGATGTTTTCTACGAGATCCAACATACTAGACATCTCAACATAAAGGTCTATTAAATTGTCATCGTCAACAGTGAACCTTGGACCCTCACGGCGTACGGGATGACACGATAATGATGATCATAACCAACGGCGACACAATAAACACATCTTCCTCGCCGTTCATTGTCCAAAATATTGCGAACGTACAATTGTTATCGCACCGTTTTTAAATCAACAACATATACTTATAGCAAACTACATATTGTCCTTTGTCACGCCGGTGGTACGTGTCGTATTTAATTTTTATAGAACACCATAAATATTTTCTGAATAAAGGTTATGTAGTTTTATCTGTATCATGAATGGACAAGGACAGAGAATAAGTGAAATTTATCAAGTCGTTATTGAATGTACTGTCTAGGCCGAACGTAGAAAATCGCGTGCTAAGCGACTACCAGCGCGGTAATTTAGTGCGTGTGAGTAAATCGCGATTTATTTGTACGCTCATACGCACTTGATTACGACACTGTTCAGTTTTTTGTGTGATCTTTATTAATTTACCAGTTATAGAATGTATTATTCCGGTTCGACTCGCTGCAGTTATATGGAAAGTTGGAACGGCCGTTACTAATATTACCAGTCCGCTGAAAATTCCTGCACGCTACAAAATCGTATCTGCATTTTTATATTATGTAGGTACGTATACATTGACGACACGTGCATATAATATTGAATTTAAAATAATTAAAAAAAGTATTAAACGGAATTGTTGGATATAGAATGTGCTTTTTTTTTTTTCAGATTATATTCAGTGCTTTCCCAATTAGTTACTACTATGCAGTCATGATTTTTGTGCGAATTCCAAAAAAATTACGTGATAATTGATAATAACTGTTCATGTTAAATATGAATCTGGGCGTTTTGAGATAATTACACGTAGAATAATGTGCAGACCTCCTTGACCGTACACAACTACCTTTCACTTATATATAAACTTAATATTGTTCATGTGCATTGGACAATCTTCCAGATTTTTTCCTACTGTAATTGAAAGGAACGCCTTTCATAACATTTTACATTAGGAAATATATTAGTGTCTACTCTTCTGTCCGTAGATAATTACTAGTGTAGTCTGGCTAGGTTTAGCCAATGTTAGCGAATAGTATAAGTTCGTTTCACACTTTTTGTCCAAAAAACAATGGAGTAATAATTTTATTAGTACCCATATATATTGATTATCCTCTGTTTGTATGTGTTTGACTGTGTAAATTGTATTTCTTATTATTTTGTGGAACTCATGTTTTCTGATTTGTAGTGTGGGTGTGCGTTTTTTCCTTAACGAGAATTTGACATTGAGCGATACATTATCGCCAAATATAAAATTCGCCGAGAGCCATATATCGCTTGAAATCGTATTTTTTTTAGTGGAAACCGGGTATTGCTTGTTTCTTATGTGGTACCTACACGGGAATTGTCGTTTGTGGCTATATATTACTGCGCTTTTGTGGGCGTGCGAGAGCTGAGGTCTACTTATTACCGTGACAGCTCCATGGAGCATAGTGCAAGAAAACATTCAGAGTCGGCTGATTTCCATTGAGGAGACGCCAAGGGGGCTTTGGTGGATAGAAATGCCATATAACCTCGGTTGAGATGTAGGGTATCTTTGGAATTTTATCTCGTAACAATAGAAAGTAACTGAAATAGATAGAAAAATATAATTTTGAGTCTGGATCTGATATCTATGCGCTACTAACAGTCGTTTGCAAGGACAGAGATATTTGGCACTCGGTAGTTTCTGCCTACCCCGTTAGGGACCTGGCGTGATGTTATTCGTCATCTTCTTCACTAACAGTCGTAGTAGTGATATAAAAAATACTTCTGCCGGGTAAAGAACCCGGAATACAGAAACGTGTGGAGTGTTACCATTACGTTTGCAGCACCTGCTCTTCATCCACGTAATCACACGGATGTATTGTTTCATCTTTTCTCTTAAGCTTTCTACAGTGCAAAAACGTGACAGCTCACACGCTCATTAATCACCTATATCGCAATATCGGATTGAATCTCCACACCAAAACTGCATCTTTGTAATACGAATAAATTTTTATGTATTTGGGATATTTCACTTAAGATCAGCACTGTTGAAATTGCATCTCCTTGCTTGTTATAGGGTTTGTAATGAGGTTTAATATTTTCTATGCTCAAGATTGTAGCGGCAAATTTTAATTGAGCTATACTCTCTTAAACGTATCCATAATTTTAGTAAATACGTTGACTAAGTATAAAGGTGAATTCGTTCACAGCCGTCAAAGTTATCAGAAGGCGGGACCAGACTGAAGATCACCGCTGCGACCACCAGTCGGTTTGGCCACAGACCACGCAGAGCCTTTTTCGCGGCTGTCTTGCACCAAAATTGTATCCTACGTTTGCATAATTATTTTAGAATAACATATTTATTTCCATAAGGTTTATCCTTTTTTCTTATTGACTCTTTGTAATGAATATTATTATATGTGATATATGAATTTTATTTAATATAATATTGAAATTATCCTACAGGGAATTTTATTAAAACGCCTATGGACGTTTTCCTTTAACCTTTATATTGTTTAAATGACCTTGTCAAGGTCGATCACGGGAAGTTCCGTATCGTTACTGTGGTTATTCAAATAGCATATTTGTTACCGTGTCGATTTACCATATCGAAGTTTCAGAATTTGACATCCGGTCAGGATAATACCTACCTACCAATATAGCAATTATTTCGCCCGTAATATGTTGATGTAGTGTAATCACTGTGAAGCGTTTTTTGTTGTTAAATAGGTACATAGGTTTTTATCATTTATTTCACGAGCAACCTTAAAAAGGTACACAGTGCCTTGAGAGAGACACCAGGATATACAAGCATTTAGGTATATTAAGCTACATTAAACGTTTGAACTTAATGTGTACAAAATTATTCGTATCACCCACGTGGTTTAATCATATGTGGACACTGTAACATCTACGAAATATGTACTGGGTAATTAACCACCCTTTATCATTGAACTGTTGCAAAGGGATTTCTTCTCAGAATGAAAATGGTTACGGCCAGTTTACCGCAATTCCCAAACACGGGTTTGCAAACTTCACAGTAAACTCATGTACACTCATACACTCATGCGAGTCGGGTGCATTTAAGCCTTTCCGTTGCCGTCGAAGCCCACAATTATGTGTATGAATGCATCTAGAATGCACTATCACGTCTAGCCTACATGCGGTCCGTGAAAGTAAACAGCCGGTCAACGACATTTTCTGCGCCACGTGTCAAATGAGTGATTTACCGATGGATTGCTTCAGGCTAGCAATAAATACAATGTAAAACGCCAGTTACTAATTATCACTTTCAGTTATTAAAGTTGTCAGCGTGTAGACAACCCAGCCGTTGCTACTCGTATATATGTGGCTGGTGCATACCTACTTGTTACAGATAAGTGGTTAATATGACACTAGTTTTGAAATTCTCTTAAATGTTCTACTCTTTTTAAGCTGGTGATAAAGAATGCAGTTAAACCGCATCGTCGAAGACCAAAGTACACTTTGTGCTAATTCTACTTATTTTAAATCTGAACCGAATAAAATGCGGAACTGCGTAATTTCAGTTTCTTTCAATAATCTTAACTTATAAAATGACTTGCCAATATTGTAACATAACATAACATCGTTATCATATTCTCGGCCGTCGTACAAAGCATTGGTATTTCCAGTTTTATTTTTTGGGAATATACAGTAGGGGCAATGAAACATTGACAGTGAACAGTTGTGAAAGGGCATTGCTTATTTTGAAAGGAAATACATACCAGGGGTCCTTTTAGTGGAAGCATTCGGTAAAGCAAATCGAATGCGTACTGTTAAAAATAAAGATTTACGAAAGAGAATGTCTATTCTATTGTTTGCGTAGAAGTTTCTATAATAACAGAAGTTTCTTTATTTTCATGAAGCGTATTTAATGGCTGAACAATCGTGAACAAATCGCGATATTAATCGTGCATAAAGTGTGCAGTCGTTTGTCGATATCGGTGACTCCAGTGATTTATACCTTGAAGCAATTGTTAATAAAAGAATTACTATTTGGTTTCGAATTCATGTGTATACTAAAGGGGACAGTTTCATTTAGGTATATAGTATAGGTTCGCATCTATGACCAACTTCTAATAACACTACTAAAAAGCTTTAATAAATACGTATCGTATACGAGGTATTGTACACGGGAAAAAATTAGTTCACGATGCGTTGATCTGGTTCTCACAACAGCTATTTATACCTGAGAACGCAGAGCGTAATGCGGAAGTGCGCTTTCGTTGCGATGCGTTCGAAAACGTCTTGTCGATTGTTTGACACTTACGTAGGCTGAATGACTCTATTTGCTTCCCTACTCACATCTTGGATCGAGTCGGTTAGTATTGGTCATAATGATTTCACGTAATATGTCAGCTCTATGGGTATATCGAATCTCAGATAGGTTGGTAAAGGACATTAAATTGCATTCACCGTGACCTTAGGATGCGAGATTCGGTAATTGATCTGTAGAAAAGTACTTTAATAACAATTTTGTAACTATTTTATTAAAAAAATCTTTCGCAACGAGAATTCCTGACTGGATGATGGATAGATGAACGAATATCTAAACTAATTAACATTTAAAAGTGGAATATATTAGATTTTTTGTAGGTCGCACTACCCATTAATTGCTAGGCTTCTATACATCTGGGTTAAATATACGATATATACAATAATGAACAATTAACTTTAATATTTAATGTTCGTGACCCTTTTAATTAGATGCATCTATGAATAAATATCCGGGAAAACCAACTGAAACGCAACTGCAATCACGCAAGTACGTTGCTTGAAATACTTGTCGTGAACTACGTTTATTAGACATCTGGAATCCACTTCGTAGAGGACTCCAAGAATGGGTCTGTTAGTGTCAAGTAGTTCAGTTAGTAATGACTATTCAATAGAGCGTTAGTTACTTAGTATTTACGTAAGAATATAAAGAGTATAATTTGGTTAGTAAATCTATTCCACGACTATCTTTAACAACCGTTCAATTTCGTGTAGGGTTTAAGGACACGATAGTTTTTGTCTGTTCCGAGAGTCTTGTAACTACAATAGAAACTGGCTTGCGGCGTGGATCAAATCTGCGGATGCCGTTGTTTATGCAATTTTCTCGCTTTTTGTGTACAATGAGATATCTAATTAATTATCTATTAAGTTCATGATTCATCGGAGAACCTTGACACGGGTCGTTTGCTTGTAAACTTGAACTGGCGGTGCGTTTTACGATTGTATTATTTGGCTAGCAACATTGTTTTTTTATGTCAAGAGAATAGCTAACGACAAAATCTCAATAAAGTATGTTACTATTGTAGTCACAGCTGACCACCGGTATTTGCGGTATTTATAACCGTACTATAGGAATAGGAATGTACCTAAATGTAGACGTGTTCAGATATTGTGATATGTTACTAAAAGTATTAGTTATTTATTATTATTCCGCACATGTAAAACATACATACTCACCACTATTAGTGCATTCAATGTAATGATGATTAAACTTTTATTAGACATAATAATGGAGATTATCTGAGACTGTGGTTACAGCAACTACTGTACCATCAACTTTTTACTGTGGCTTTATAGTAATTTAGTATTCGTTTTGTGGTACGGGTTGAAAACTGTAGAGGTCCGTACCTGTGCCTTACATGTATGTACACATTGAAGAGTTCACTTTTCAAAGCTTTTTAAACATTAAAACTACTAATAAGTACTATTTCCTTCAAGTCTCTTGTTTGCATAGCGTATTTGTACCTTCGTTTCTAGATAATGCCTTACAACCTTAATGGTTAACACGCACTACATCGCGTGAGACTAATCACCAAGATTTAAGTAGTTAAAATGTTAGTGTTATTTGTTATTCTATACAATTGAACATAATTTATTTAGAATACAGCGAAGACTCGATTAACAGGACTAATTGTTGTTGTAAAGGCAATACGGATAATCGAAAATTCGGATAATTCGATGTGGGCAGAATAGCGATTCTTATACATACATATTCATATTAACCCTAGAAAGACCTTGCCACGTACACATACTCGTGATTATGAATATAAAGTTAAATATATTTTTTATAAATTTGTTTAATATATTCACGTATCGTCAAGTTATTTCTTAAGAAAATAGATATGAGCTATTAATTAAATTACTTAAACTTAAACATCTAAAAAAATTACTTAAACTTTTATATACACTATTTATATTTAATCTATGGTGAAGTACATAACCTACAAGGTGGAACACATAACAGTTAAAGTTTATATCACAGCAAAGTAGTACAATAACATAGACAATACAAAGGCTACTGTAACTATGTATGTAATGTTCTCGTCGAACTGTTGTGTCGCATCATCGATAGCAAGTGTTTGTTCAACAAATGCAGTTTGTTTGCTCCAGTCTTATGTAGTTTGTGTATTGAGTTTATTCATGTTAATTTCTGCGATGTCCACAAGCTGTTTGCGTAGGATTAATAAATACACCGAACACACTTGGCATTATAACTGTACGCTCAGCGGTATGAAACGTTATTCCGATTATGAGAATGTTTGCATAAGAGGATAGTGTGTTTGAGTAAGACTGCGATTAGGATGCACGGACTGCGCCCCAGATATGTATATGTACCTAACTAAATATTGCAATACAGGGTAATTCCGTTCCGCGCGCATCACCATCTAATAGATACTACCTATATGTATGTATGGCTATAACCACGTTTCTTCACCTAAATATATTTGGAAATCTAGATAGATTTCCAAACATAGATCTAGATAGATAGATATCTATACATATAATATAACTGTAGAAGAGTTCAATTCTGTACATTGAATAAAAGCTAAAAAAAATACGCCTAGGGTTCTTCATATAAGTAACACAAGCCAATAAAATTCGTTTTGAAATTTTTGTCTGTCTGTCTGTTGTCCGGCTTTAACTCAAAAACCACTGGACGGATTTTGATGAAACTTATATAGCTATTATACCTCGGCAACATATAGGCTATAATTTATTTCGAAATACTCCAAATACTGCCCAAAGTCACCATTCCACGACGAAGTCGCAGGTAAAAGCTAG
>DWUN01000343.1:0-24494 GCA_018249975.1 Passova gellias
AAAAATTTATGCATAAATACTTTCAAATATATTAAATGATAGATTTGATTCTTCAAAGGTCTAGATTTGAGGTCTAAAAATTTGTTATCGCATGCATATATTATAATATCATTTCAAACTCACAGCTTTACAGAAGACTAATTAATATAGTATTTCAATAAATGGGTGCATCTTTTAAAATACACCAATGAAATATATTGGAAAAGTCTGTTGAAGTGCTGGCTATATTTGTTGATTGTGACAAATAATGATGGAGTTCGATCTCTATGCGACAATTGCGACACTGTTAATAATTATAACTGCATGTGAGGAATTAATTGTAAAATATCATCGTGATAAACTTCAAGTTATTAGAGACATTCCTAAAACGCAGCGGCGCCACTCAGCTCCCGTTCCTAATTAAACAGTCACTGTTTATTTTACGGCAATGTTAGTAATATTCGTTCGCGAGGTCACTGGCTCTTTCTACTCATTCCTATTTGTAAACCGTTTGTATGTAAGTAAAAAATGCGTACCTATCTTTAACATTTTAATTTTAAGTGAACCGTGAATCGTTTATTATACATATTTAAAAATAGATATGTATTATATTATATCACGATCTAAAACCGGCATATTTGTACTACGTACTACGTACGACGAACAGAGTAAATTAAATGTTATTTTATTCGTTAAGTGATTCGACTTAAGCGTTATTTTTACTGTCATTGAATTCTATGGAAATAAAAAAAAATGTGAATTGTAAACGAAAACTTCGATGCGGATAAGTAAATGGCAAAAGTGAGATCTTTCGTGAATGTTAAGCAGGTTGAAAGCTATTTCCACAGGACTAAATCAATCAAAGCGGCTGCCCCTCGAGCCTTATTGAAATGCAAGGAATCCATTTATTACTCCGCATTCAATTTTACCAAGAAAAATGTTCTACAAAAACAAATTTATTTTACAATTGTGGAAAAGTATCGTTTTATGTACCTACTCATATTTCTGGTAAAAGCCTAATGCTAGGAATGTGTTTTACAGTTTATTCGAGATAAGTAAAAATATTTAACTTGTCAATACCCTTTTCCATAAATCAAAATACTGATCTCTTAGTATAACAGATTGAATAATATAAGAAATCTTTCTTATAATATTAAGTCTGTTATAATATCCAGGAAGTAGGTAATAGGTTGTAATAGTCTATTATGCTCTATCTAGATTGCAAGATTAAATCCAAATTATCTTTCCA
Organism: Passova gellias; assembly: GCA_018249975.1. Classification (NCBI taxonomy): domain Eukaryota; kingdom Metazoa; phylum Arthropoda; class Insecta; order Lepidoptera; family Hesperiidae; genus Passova; species Passova gellias. Next base: position 1,229 of record DWUN01000343.1, read on the forward strand.
TCAGACGATTTACACGTAAATGTCTTAATTAATAAACATCATCAATCTTGATATTAATTAAGAAATGCTGATTTCTCATGATCTTTGAATATACATCCTCCAAGACATTATTTTAGTTGAACAGATTACGTTGTTGATAACGAAGCTTTTATTATTCGTGTACAGAAATAAATAATAAAGAAATTGCCAATAGCATCATTGCTGTAAATTATTCAGGTCGGCGCAAATACATCTGTTACATGAAAGGGATATGAGTCGAGTTTCATGAGAACTTATTCTCGCCACGTCACTTTGCTATTTGCAACGCCCGGAGTGATCTCACGCCACCAGAGTCACCCGACGCATAAAAGATATAAATGCCATTCACAATTAAGCTTCTGAATGACATTACTGTCGAAGTTCAAATTTCATTACCGTTGTGGCGTACGGTATGTAATATATTAATAATTGAAATGAGAACTCTTTAAGTTAAGTACCATAATAAATTATCCTTATGCAGCGCATCTATTCAATGCTTCTTTCATAACTGAAATTACTCATAACTGAAATTGAGTTGAAAAGTATTTACCTTCCAACAACAACCACACAATTTTAAACGTAACATAATAGCCAGAGGGACCTTAAAACACTATATATACATACTCGTAGTATGTATGAATGAATGTATGTACATGTACATGTATGAATAGACCATTTATTATGTTTTATCTTTATTATATTAAATAGAGCAAAACTTATATAGTGTTAGTTTTGATTTGATGTTGCGATCAATTGCGTAATAATAGCGGTGGACGCTTCTATGAATGCGTCACAAATCACAACTGTCCCTATAAGCGACGTTACAGGAGAATGATAAATATTTGTCCGTCCACAAGGAGTACGGTGTGCGGTTGCGAAATGGAAATCGTGTGGTGTAGCTGACTTAAGCCTTGTACTTATATAAACTGCCTCACATTCATTACAGTTTGGAGAATAGAACGCAAGCGGTGTAAATAATAGTTCCCGCTTACAAGTGTGTGCACTGTGCACTAAAATATATTTAACATTTGCTTTCAGGATTTGCTGTGATACGCGAAGCGGTTGTTGTTTATTTATTTGGGGATTAAACTGCATGCAGTTTCCGCGAATAGTAGAAGCTGTACGGCCTCGGTGGTTTCTACTTAAACTTTGCTAAACGGTCAACGTCTGAAAGCCTTCCAAACTCCGACTGCATTTTGCGCTTCGAAATTTGTATGTTGAATAAATAATAGTTTAATACTTTCGCTGAACCCATATGCTTCATTGGGATTAAATCTCAGATTCATAATATTGTTTTTGATTTAAAACGTACGAAATGTCGGACATTGATTACGTGAGCGTGACCATCACAACAAATACAAATGGTTTGGAATATAGTAATTATGTTTTGATATTTTGTAATTCTTTCATCGTCCATTCTTTCCACATGTCCACATCAAAGTTATTTAACTCATAATAATCTATCGATTTTATGATAATGATGGAAACATCTTTAGACCCAGCAACCTTGCTTTCTCACGAGCATCCAGGGTTATCTGGATGCTGTAAAGAAACTCTTTGATATATAATATACCATACATACTAATGTTATACAGCTAAAGATATATTGTTTGTGTAAAACGGCTACGCTCTGAACCTTATTTTGGGAAGGGAGGTAAACCTTCAAAAGGTGCTGCGGTGTTTTGAGACCGACACCGGCTAGTTTGGGATTTTTATCGTATATTGGCTCGCCCCGGATGACGCATACATATGTCTCATCATGTGGCCACATGCACTGTGGTTGCTGGCTACACGGCCATAGCTCCCAATCTCCATGACTCCGAAAGTCCCCTTTTAGTCGTCTTACGACAATATTCTGACAGTATTGTGGTTGCAGGGACTAAGCTTTGAACCTACCAGATAGGTGTTCAACTGCGTTAGAGGTTTCAATGAATGGTATAAAATCTTACAGAAATAAGACACACAAACATTAAATGTAAGGTTATAAATATCCATAAAAAGACAATAAACGTTATATAATACGAGTTTGCGAATTACAAAGTTTACGCTCGAGTCCCAAATGAATTGTGTAGCTGCGGGATGTCAGATGGCAGTGACAATATATCAGGTTCCAATGAATAATTGATCACTCCTAGCTTCAAATTTTGTTAATGTATAACGCGATTACATCGCATTGTATTTTTTGGAGTGAATCAAATTTCAACGATTAAATATTCATCAATATTTGAAATTCGATTAAAGAGAGGAGAACGAGTCCGTATATCTAATATATAATGTCTATAAACATTGCATATCTTTACAAAATTGACCTGGCCTAAGTGAATATTATTGTGGTCCATGTGAGGGAGAAAGGAGAAATAGTGAATGCATAACAAAATAGTACGTAATATTTTACAGATAACAGGGTATTTTCAACAGGCGATTTCAGCTTCACTTCTCCAAAGCATTGATTTCTCGGTAGTCCTTTAGTGTTAGCGACCAGTTTTGAGTTCCACAGAGGATTTTGGACAGACAAAGCATTTCATGAGTCGAATTGTTGTACCGTTCGTTATTATCTTATCCATCCAAATTTTGTTTGGTTATTCGACCGCTTATCTTGTGATAGTACAACGTTTTTCATTCACCAATATATATGTTATAATGTTATTAAGTAAACTATGATTTGATCACATGGAGATAAGTTTGCGTAAGCATTGCTATTAGCATAGTCATATCAATTAACCCTCTGTTATCGACATTACCCAGTCCATGCAACATTGAGCTAAGTGAAATCCGGTCAATTGCATTCATTATACCTATAGACAATTTCTGATAATAATAGAACAAGTATCCTTAGAGTATACTGTATATTTATTTATTTGAATAACAACTAGTAAAATAAAAAAAAATACTTAAATGTTCATTGTATACTTAGGTGTTGTAGTCTACATTACTATTTCTAATTATGGAAAAAAATGAGAACTCAGGTATTGTATAAGTCAGTGTATTGTTTATTCTAATGTAAATATCTATATGTTTATTTAGTAGTTCTGTGATCAAAGTGCATCAAATGTTTATATTATGCTATCCGTCTTGTGATTTTAGAAAATGAATAAGCATATTTACATTTTACAGGCTTAGGTACATGTAACATATTATGTACAAAATAAAACTTAAATACAATTAAAATTTCAGTATTAGGTACAATCTCTTGAGGAAATATTTGAGGGTTGAATTCGAAATTATATCGGTTATCTTGAAGCTTAGCGGTGAAGCCGAAATTAACTTACATAGTGCGTACATAACGAACTGGGCTGTATAGTCTGATAGTTACAATTTCTCCGCTTATCGGGTTCTTGGCAATGATAGGGGTTGGTTTGGTTAAGATTTCTATTTCCAATCGATACAGGTTTAGCTATTACTCCTAAACGTTAATACTATCAAGCAATAGATACTTATAGTAACACTCCAGATAAATTTAAATACGTAATATCTATTCATAATGAACTATCAGTCAACTAGTTGCTGGCTCTGCGTGTTGCTGGTAAGGAAAAAAACCTTTATAAATTTCATATCCAATATTTAAAATATGTTAATGATTTCAAAGTTTTATATTTCAAATACTAACCTAATACAGAAAATACGTATCAAAATCTTTATCTATACTGATCAAGGTAGGAACAAATGTTGGGCAAAGATATTCCGCCGACAGGTTGACCCAGCCGCGGCTGTCCGTCGTTTCTTTCCGCTTTCGTTAACGACACTCTGCTCGTTTTATTCTTGTTTCGGTTGCAAATTCTCTCACAGTTCTTTGTCTCATTTAGCATTTATTTACGGCGTATTCAATTTAAATATCTCCCCTTTTCCGTTTTATCGCCCTAGGAATTGCTCGACTTGCTCCACTCTGTTTTGTTTAAATTTGTCAGTATTACTCTTATTGCTCTTGCTACGATATTCTTCAATTTAAAACTCTGCAGTTAACTACATGTGAATTTATTGAACCATTAAGTTACCATAAGATCTGATATACTTTTTTAGTTGGCACGTTCGTTGATAGCAAACATGTCATTACACGTCTGATATGCGTAATAAATCCTGTAAACCTGTAAAAATTAATACATGCGAATAGGTAAGAAATATATTAAAACGTTTTCATTCGTTTTTTGTACCCCACTAAATAATAAAATAAATTTTAGAAATCAATTACTCGAACAAGTCGTTATACTCCAGAATTATTAAGGTTAGGTTGTAAAGCAGCGTAATTAAAACTAAAACCTTCTATTACGGGAGAGCGCGGCGTGCGGCGGAATGTGAACTGTGCCAAGTGTCGGATTTCGGACGTGTCTTGCGTCCGCAATGCTCTTCTTGTGTTTCGAGCGCCGCAACATGTAGATTTCTCGACTTATTCTTGTAAGAGCGAAAAGTATGCTTTTTACTTTGTGGAAGCTTCTGTTATTTATATACAGACACCAAGTTATTTACACAACCAATGGATAATATAGTCCGCCCTGTAAGCTTTGTACAATGAAGCGGTAACACGATGTCCAGTCCCTGTCGGGTTGTTTCATCCGAATGGATGAACTACATGAATATTTAGTCAGCTCTCGTTTATTTTCCTTTAATATTAATCGTAAGGTTTACCGCTACTATTCCTATAACAAAAAAACTCCTAAATCGTAACCCAAAAGAGGTTATAGGCGATTGCAAGCAATCTGTAAAGTAAACAACTTGAGCGTTGTTGGATTGGGTTGGTGGACTGGTGACTGAGCGTTTCCGTACTTCGAAAGGCAGGCGGTTCCAACAAAACAGTTACTACACCTTAGCACAAGTCAATATTGCAGTTTAAGCGCTCGAACAATGAGGTTGCCACAAAGCCGTATATCGTTTAAATCGCTGTTTTTTTTTAAAAAAAGGGGAAGTATTGCAGACTCCTACAATTGTAGGGTAAAATTCCTGTTCAAGAGTAACGTATAATTCTTGGTTAGATTTTAAAAGGAGAAAAATGTTTGGTCAATTAAAATAATTATATGGATAGGTAAATTATTTTGTTCGTGTAATGTATTAACATGTGGTACGAGTACAATGTTTACAATAATATATTCAAGAAAGCTGGTATCCAATTTCAAACTTTTATGTTGGATACCAGACCTACGCAATGTTTATTCTGGTGATATAATGTAATGGCGCTCATGAGATATACTTTCATAACAGTTGAAATTGAAATTTTATTTAATGTATCAGATGTGAGTACAACGATACTGTAAATACTACGGCTCTTAACTATTTAGGTACAGTAAGTAAAAAAATATTGAGACTAAATAATAACATGACGAGATATTCCGTAACTTTTTACTTAAAATATCTTTTATTCATTCTATTTCGCTAAAGGTTATCTGGTAGAAATCACTTTAAGCGATAAGGCAACCTTTTATATCATTTGCAATTTTCTTATTTTACACATTAATATGCTTACCTGTTAACTGTAGTTGTAGTCTACAGTTAATAGGTAGTAGTATTAACGAGTCACTAATTCCAATGATAATTCCAACGATATTGAAGGTTCTGGTGGGTATGAATACAATTGTAAACGTTGATGAGTCACGTACAGGCTTAGGTTCCAAGGGCAACATTCTCAGCAGACAAGTTAGCCCGTAGGCTCCACCAAACTGAAAAGTCACGAACGCATCCCGGGACCATATCCAACTCCCAACAAAATAAATATGTTTTGCTGATTCGAGGCAAAATTTGCAAGTCTGCCAAGAATATTCGTAGCAAATCGTTTTCCTATAATTGGAGTACATGTGAATTTTGTATTCAGTAGCGCATCCACCGCGGATGGAATTTCGCCATTTCGCGGGAACCCCGTCTTCCATCATGCGTGCTTATTGAAGTAATTTGTGTTACCCCATATGTCTTATGTATACACGTGTAGATGGATATTTATGGTATTTCTTTTTGTTCTAATTCAATCAGAATGCAATTCTTTAAATATGTATATATAGTTCAATCAACTGATTGAACTGTTATTAACTTGATTAATTACCCTACATATTTCGTTATTCGTGCATATGTTACTACAAGTATTTTCATACCTGATTAAATAAAACTGCTTTCGGTCGATTTTACTGTGACATTGTTGACATATGAAACTTATAAATTTATTTATCTACAAAGAAATTGCATACAAATATGTCATAGCAAATGTAAATTCATAACGTTATAACTGAAAATAAGTAATTGGGTGAATCTCGAATCAGCCAACTTCCTAATACTACTTACCTTATTGCGGCTCTTTCATGAATTATGAATCTTATCTCGCCTAGTGCTTATTATAAAATTATGCATACAATTTGTGGGATTTTCTTAAGATCATAAATAAAATTTGATTAGAGAAAAGCCGTACTCTGATATAAAAACCCTTAAGTTATTTTATTTACAGTGCAGTTAAATTACTTAGTATAGCATAGCCCTAATCTTTTAATGATTGTCTTATATCGATTGATTTTGATAAAAAACAAACACCAAACACCTCGAAAAATAAATTTCTCTTATTGCTATTTTGTACCTGTACGTAACATCCTAATTATTATTAATTTTGCGTTTTCGGTAGACATCTGTTCTTAAGGTGACTACACATACATACACATACCAAATGGATAACTCTTTAACGATTTTTCCACATATGTTGTAGTCTTAGATCTGATCGGCCTGACATTTGATAAGCTTTCGAGGGCAAGAAATTTAATTCGCGTTACCTTTTTATGAGCGTCTATGAGTTTAATTAGTGCACGGATTATATTCTGAATTAAAAAACTTTTATCTGAAGTAATAATAATATTTTTCTGATGTAGTACCTATTGGAATATTAGAAAAAAAAACAAATTTTGCGATTTTTTCAAAACCGTGGTTTGTAAAGAAAGTTGTAGGTCCATAATTAGGCTGTCTTTTGTTCGAAAATCATAGTTTGAGCCTTATATAATAATAAGAGGCTATATGGTATAACAGACTAGTTTTCTTTATATCGTTAAATTAAATCTACACCAACAGAATTGAGTTCAAATTGTTGTAGTTGGTGTATGTTAATGTATACCGAATACTTTATCATAATTAATCTGTATGTAATTATGGCTCACGGTGGATGGAGTTGGTAATGCAGCTAAAGTTGATATTAATTTGTAGAGTGGAATCACGGTTCACTGCGTTTGTGTCCATATACGATGCGCGGCGTCTCCGTGCACCGCAACTCTTCCCACGCGGGCTGGGAACTACGACAGCCAAAAGTAATTGTAATCATTAGTCTTACGTTTCGTTGTGTTGGAGCACCTCATAGAAATAAATGTTCTGATCCTGTTTTTTTTTTTATTACATAATTTTTTAAAATTAAAATAACCGGAAATCGCGATTACAGTTCACTACACTTGTGCTCATTAAAACATTGAACTATTAGATACAAATTGAATTTATTTGAACTCATACTGCTAATAAAGTGTTGAGAATTAATAAAATAGCTAAAATAACAAAGCTAAAATAACAATCCAGCAGTTTCACTGGTGGTGCGTCTGTAAGCTATATATTCTTGTACTGCTCACATATATACTTAAAACTAGACTAGTTAGGGAACTGCATCTACAACTGTTTCATAAGTAGGAACTCTAAGAATTTATTATATGAAAAAAAAAACGATTAAATCTTCACAGTGTACGAGTACCAAAGTTTTCACTTAAAGTTCACAATTTTAGATGAATCCACAAAGACCGAGAACTCATTATTATGATACATGTATTACATACTTTTGCAATTATACTATGTTGTAATGACTGGCCTCTTGGTCTAGCGATTAGAAACCGTGAGTGCTAAACCAGAGGACGTAAGTTCGATTCCCCCCGGACAATCATGACACAATGAAGACATCAAATTTGTTTGTTGTGTGTTTGGGTATAATGAAATTATCTATAGTATGTATTATTGTATGTTAATCAGCTATCCGTTTTTCGTAACGCAATCACTTAATTGCGTCATTTGGAATCAGATTGCCGTGTATGGAATTGTCCAAATTGTTATTATTATTGTGATAGATGTGATAGACTGAAACGGTGTAGAGTAGGAGATTATGTGCTGTAAGCAAGAACATACTCTAATAAAAATACGATGCAAATAATAAGTGAGCAATATAATACACGACAAGCTCTTGTTCACTTATTAAAGTGACTTCACACATGCTGATGTGAATTGAAAGACTATTCTATTTTGGTGGCGGCCGTGCTCGCGTTTTCATTTCATTTTGGTTCGTTACAAAGAAATACATGTCCACAATAGAAATAGCTCCGTTATTTTTGTAGTCTTAAACAACCCGGTATTATTACTTTAGGTACTCAATTACGTGTATAAAATAAAGGAGTAGAGAGTTACTGTGAGGTCAATCTACTAAAACAATCATATAATAAAAACAAATATTATTCTTAGGATTTGTAAATTGTCAGTCTTTGAGCTTTTTCTCAGAGTAAGTAATAAATAACTTTTATGACTTCATTTGTTATATATATTCATTTTAGAATACATATTTTAAAATAACCGACGAATTTTCTATTGAGACAATGACTATTTTAATTACAGATTATAAAAAAAATATTTAACCGTAAAAGCGTTAAAAATGTATTGTTGGCGCGCATAACGCGAGACCGAAGTGTTCATTTCACGGTAGTTGTGTTCACAAAATACGTACACTATTCGACAAATTCTCGTCGACAGCTCTACCTCGGCGTAGTGGCTAGATAGATTTTATTACTTGGTATCAGAGTACATTACACCTCGCTTAAGCAATGAGTAGCTAGCGGTAATAGTCCTCAAAAAAATTAATTCGTTGTGCTGCATGCCTGAGAGTGACACAAAATATTTAACATTGTTTTAAATATATATTTCTATATTTTGAATTTATTTATGCATGAACGTATCAAAGTTCAGACAGTTCAGTAGTAGCGAACGGACAAGTGTGTTGCCAAATCAGCAGGGCAGAGCTCGACAGGACAGAGTCCGAAACTGCCGACACCTAGGTGATGCAGGTCCACTCTGCGCTCACTGACCTACATCCGCTTTGGCACCGGTTACAATCGCCGCTTCAACTTAATTGTCCCGACACTTGGAGCTCTCCTAACGACTGTGCCGCAATCGGCCGATTTAAGGGGGAGCTCTGCACTGTGACAGCGACCGCTTTCAAGTGCCTTTTGGGCAGATATCCACTTAGAATTGTCAATCCCAACCACGAGAAAAGTAATCGTATTCCGATAGTGAATTATTTATTATTCAGTGTTTGTTAGTGAAAAGCTTTTCAGGAAATTGTTTGTGAAATAAAAATACGTCACACTGTCTGAGTGCCGTGTTACGGACATATAAAATGAAAGAGAGGCATTACAATTTGCTTTTGTGATGGCGTCGTCCAATTACATTAATCTGGCGTACTCGCGCAGTGGAAACGCCGCAAGCAACTTGATTAAAAATTCTATTAGTTCAAAGTCTGAGACTTCACATCTTCTTAATAGATAAATCGTACATTTTTGGGAGTATAAGTCGTATATAACAATTAAACGCAAACGTTATGTAGTTATTAGCAAGTCATTAATATACAGTTTACGCTCCTTACGTCTCAACTAGAGCTCTGTGCCAGTGCTAAGTGAGTCTAATTGATGCCATCAGTAGTTAGTTGGTGTATATGGTTGGTGCTTAGTTATAATATACATTTACGTAAGTTATCGTACATACATTTGTTATACAATACATTATGTACAAAGGAACATTTATTTAAAGTCAATTATTGATCGCTACTGCATGAGATTTTATTATTTCACGATAACAAAAACAACGAAATTTATTTGTCGCAAGCCTTGCATTCTAAAAGTAAAGCTCGCAGAGAACGTCTATAAATTCTCTTGCAAAACATTCAATAGAAATTTCGAATAACACTTGGAAATGGAATAAAAAATAGAGATGTTAAAAAGACACAAATACTGTGGTTACAATAAATCAGGGCGGAAGCTAGAGTGTGCAAAAAGAAAGCGAAATGTATCCGCCAGAGTGGCTACATTGCAGGGGATCCATGGATATCACGAATTTTAAATTAATTTTTACGTACAACTTGAATAGTATGACAGTTAACATGTTCAGAATAAGTAGATCAAATCGTTCTAAATTAATATAGCAACCTTTTGAGAACATTTGAGATCCACTTAGAGAAATAATATATAAAATAAAATATGAAATCTAGCTCATAATTTGTCCAATATGGATAAGAAGAGTAACGTGTATTATTTTCAGGTGTGCCTCTTATATGGCTCAAAAATATATTACCTATAAAACGGTAGAACGATAGAATAGAATATATGAGGTATTTTGGCAAAGTTAGTGGTCTCTGAGATAATGACTCTAGGGGTCAACACATCTGAATTTGATCTTAAACAAACAAACGTCGTTACGACTGCTACGTAAGCTGAATGCTCTCGATTTAAATTTTGAAGCTTGAGAATGTGACAACTTTCTGAGTCCGTTCCTAATACAAAAACGCCAATATAAATATTGCAAAGAAGACGTGGTAAATACTGTTATAATTATGTCTGAGCCAAATACATGTAGTGTATTCATATGATAGTGGGCAAAAAGCGATACGAATTCGCGGAGTGCTTGGTTCCACTGCGCGGTATCTATATAAGTGGACATTCCGACAGATTTAGTGCCAGTATCGCCACATCTAAAATTGTGTATGTTCCAGTGTAAAGGTAATTTCTTATAAAAAATAATTAAACGAAACAATATAAATTTACATTATAGAATAGAATATATATATAAAAGTTATGCGACTTTTAGTAAATCCTCCTCCAACGTTCCTTGACATAATAGAAACAATTACTGCTACTATTAATTCGAAATCTCATTTAAAAATATACTAGCAACATTTGTTCTATAAAATTGATTCTTATATTTTGGACCTCAAACTAAACCGCAATATTATAATTTTTTTACCGTCACGAAAAAGTAAAAAGACAATGTGTTCACGAAGCAACTTTTGCACGATACGGAGGCGGTGCTTGGACAGATTTACGCGGTCACTGACGGTATCTTCGCTGCCGCATGCAGGAAAAAATGAATAATACTTTCAGATTTAAAATTGCGAATTTAAATCATGACGTACTATTCTTATTATGAGTTATCTTTTATGTTCTGCAGAAGCCATTATATAATATTTGTAAAAAACTGATTTGTGTATGCAAGTAATCGTAGACCGTATCGCACTAATCTAGTCTGTAACAAAGTATCTTTCGATATCTGATTTAATGCAAAGTAACCGGGTAAAAATCAGGGAGAAAGCAAAACAAAAAGTAAACAAGTCATGGTGCACATGTAAAGGAGCGTCCAGACTACAGACACAGAGGACATTAAATCAGTTTGGCGACTTGTGCACTCTTCGTAATCCTAAATTTATATGCACGCTTCGAACTTGTAACAATTGCATTAGGTATATTAGAATGTAAGTATTTATTTTAGTTTTTCAGTTTGTTTTGAAAAAATGCACTTTATGTAGTCGCCGAGAAATGTATATGTTGTCACATAAGTATGTATGATGGAGATAAGTATATATTACAGAGATATGAAAAATGTATAATTTCATATGCATGGATAATATCCATTTGTTTACGAAAATTTATATTTTAATAATTACCCTATTTCTGGATATCGACAAAAAATGGATAATAGCTATAGCCCTAAGAGTTATGGAAAATATTCCATGAAAAGAAATATGGACTACAAATTAGAGTAGGTGCTAAAAGTCGATATGGTGTCCATTTATGTTCATGAATTCGATTTTTTACATTGGGTACAGTAAGTACGTCGTTTCTTTTAAAATGTGGGTTTGTTTACACATACTGGAAGCTGTTTCATGTTAATGTGTGGAGAATTACGCGAACATGATAAAGTGGATGCAGGAACACGTCGCACGTGCAATTGGACGGTAAATCACCGGCTAAGCGTTGAGTACTAGTCTGATCGTGTACACGCATCTATTAAAACTGGGTATCCCAGTCAGTTTTAGTCAATTTAGCTGTATAACAAATTAATTTTTTGTTTAATATAATCTTACTGAAATAAAAACTTCTATCAGAATGTATTCGGATTGACGTACTTCTACTTTTCTGGCCAGGATGGATTTTATTAGATATTCGGACGGTTTTTTAGTTACACGTTCTAAATATGGTAGTACCATCTTTAGCATATGCGTAAATATAACTTCGAACAACTTTTTGTCTACTAATTAAAACTATCGCTGGTACTCATTGTATCAGAAAATGATGTAACAACTGCAACAAAACAAATTTACTAAATAAATCTAACAATTGCTGTTGTAATATATTATTCACTTTATTTATTTGTCAGCAATACATTGGTAATAAAAATAACATTTTTGCTATTTCTACGACAATTTAATCCGCTTCTCTTCTGCAGGCTACATATATTTGTATCCCTGTTAAAATATACGGAATCCCGCTGAGTGGTCAAGCGCGCGTGGTAAGATCTGTTTGGACGGTTTTTTAGGCTTTATATTCAAAAGAATTGTGAACAAAAATTCACGGAACTGGTTTTATTTCAATAAAATATATAGTGACTAAACTAACTCTAATTCTATGATTATGAAAAATTTTGTCATCTACTCACAGCATAAAAATCCTCTTTTCATCCATTAAACGTTATATTTATATTAAAACATTTAATAAAGACTTGCAAAGACATGTTGTAAATATTTCGAAGCTAATTCATTACAAGCTGAACTTAAATTTTAACTCACGGTTGTTTGGAATCGTCGGACGTTCCTGAATCGTTTCTTTCTGGTTACCTTATCGCTGTCGTTGCTAGCCCTTTTCATTTTGCCCTCGAAATACGGAACACTCGTGGACATCTGCATGTACCGATTACTTCCACATTACCTGTCACAACCGACATTGCATAATTTGTCACTTGCAATCACTAATAATACTATCAATCTGATCAATAACATTTGCATGTTTGAAATAAACTTGTAACTCTAATTTGTATCTGTAAGTAAGTATATGCTAACCGTAAAATATTATGTACCTACATCAAATAAAAATTATAAATAACCGTTACATTTTATGTTATGTTCAGTTGAAATGACAAGCCATGTGTGGGGCGGGGCGGCTTTGCTTGCTTTGTGTTCCGTTATTATTGGTTTCTTATAATGTTTTATTAATAGATGAATTACGCTGTAGAACTATTCTATTCATACATAGTATTTTTATTCTGTTTTACCTTAATTGCAATAGTAACATTTTTTATGTCGTACACATTAGCAATTTTTGTAATTAATGGCTTTATTTTCCTTTTTGGTTTCATTTTTTCTAACATGTAAGGGTCAATTTCCCTGTTAAATAGTTAGTTCTCAAGAATTAACCAAAATATAAGAGTAAGTGTTAATTAAATTATCAATCTTTGTAGTCTGTCAGCAAATATGCAATGAAGTAATTACACGATTTTAAAAATTGGCAACGACTGCAGTCCCGAGCCGAGCCGTGTTGGGCGGCTAACAGTCGACTTTGGCTATTTACTTGTTGCGGTATTTACCGGTTGATGTTATCTGCATAATGCGGTCGACAATGTAGTGCCGGCGATATATTACTTTGTTAATGTGGATTTACATTTTAACCGTGGTCTTAATAATGTTCATAATTTGCACATAAATATAAAAATACTTTTTAATTTTAAAGTTTCGAAAATTAAGACAATTTTATTTACTAATTGCCTATTCATTACAGTTACTAATCTTTGGTTATTAATAGATTCGCGTTAAGAGTTATTTTATTCCGATAATATTTCGATTAGAATTTATTCACTTTATAAAATCGTAGAATAGTGTGATTTATGAACAAATACAACAGTTTTAATGGCAGCCTACGGCACCCTTGTTCCAATTGAAAGGGGTAGCATTTATAAGCCGCTGATCTCGGTACTCGGGAACTTCATAATTCAAACTATAATTGGATTGCTTTAATGATTGTAAGTTATAAAACAAAAGGTGAGGTAGGAAACTCTTTTTGAGCCTAGAACTGTAAGTTACCTTCGGCAGTTTACTTGTTGCGGTATTTACCGACCGATGCCATTTACATAATGCGGTCGTGAATGTAGCGCCGCCGATACTACAGGTCGTTTCTTTGAATTTACATTTTGGCTGCGTTCACAATGATGCTTTACTGCAAATTAACTTACACCATAAAACAATATTAATACGAAGTTAATAGATAGTAAAGTCGCAAAGAAAATGTTCTAGTAGTAAGCGCTTTTAATATTTGACTTGCAAAATTAACATAATGTCTCACTATCGACCATTGGGTTATTAAGTTAATCATAGACGTTAACAGAAAGAGCTGGTGTTTTTGGTACGCTATAACAAGAGGGTTTTCATTAAAGGAGCATTAAGATATTCAATACAGGCAAGAAGATTTTTGCAAATAATCAGATTAAGTCAACCTAGTTTCATATACATATTTCATAAATCATAGAATGTTCTAGTAAATAACTCCTTTTGTTAATTTACATTTAAATGCAATAATAAAACAAATAAATTTATTTGAAGTAGTAAATGGAATAAACGTAATGCGGGACTGCGTTTACTTGGAAAATGAATGATTGTATTAGTTTGTTTCTTAAAGGCAAATCTTTAGCAAATACCGATACTTGTGTATAAGAATTTCAGTGGAGTGCCCACTACGGTCAGACTATCTTTGGGCTTGCGATACTCGAACGAACAGAATAAAATGGTAATGGTTATACATACAAGCTGGGAAATTGAGGTAATGAAAAATTTCAATATGTGGGTATATAGCACGGAAATAATCATGGATGTAGTTAACCTAATGGTAGGTGGGTATCTACTACAAATAGCTACTCACACCCATCTACAAATTCAATATTATTGAATATGAGCGACAATGATGTTAGATACGATATCCCTTCAGATGCATAAATTAGAATGGCCCACATATTCACTGCCACATTGATCTTTGATAATTTGTATAGTGCGACGGATAAAGTACATAGTAGTAAATACTCGTAAATATACAAAAAGAAAAATCACCGCGCATTACTTTAATTAATTGCGCGTTACTCAATAAATACAAACGGGTACTTAATAGTTTTAGTGGCTGTATTCAATATAATGATAGAGGTAAAATAGAAATACAGAATAATGAGTTAATGTCATTCTCGCGGATGCGTTTAATGAGCGAATTATGTTGATCAAATTGGCTATAGTAATTTCAAAGCAATCCTAACAAACTCGGTCTCCATTCCTGTGTTATAACTAGTTTTGTATTTTGATTTATAAAATATTGAATATTGCATAAAACTTACAATTTACTGGAAGTATTTCAAACCACATTTGGCAAGGATATTGCGACATAACTAGGTACTTTATTCATACAAATCATAATATGAACAGATATACAAAAAATTGAAACAGAACGTTGCTTATTAACATATTGCATTTTGCAGAC
Source organism: Passova gellias (assembly GCA_018249975.1). Taxonomy (NCBI): domain Eukaryota; kingdom Metazoa; phylum Arthropoda; class Insecta; order Lepidoptera; family Hesperiidae; genus Passova; species Passova gellias. Next base: position 16,777 of record DWUN01000343.1, read on the forward strand.
TAATTAATCAGGTAAAAGTAATTCAATTGACTCACAAACTAGACAAAACAGTATACTTGATTGGACTTTAATTTCTACATTAAAACAAATTATGTAGAAACGATTACAAAAATTAATTCAGGTTAATCGATAAAATCTTCTGTCAGATGTATTTACTAGAATTTATTTATTTATCACAGTGAGTTCGTACGACCATGTTCGCGGATCGTGTACGGTTCGTTAGATATTCAAACAATGACTTCATTAGTGTTTAATCGTGGTATTTAACTGTCGATTGCACGCATTGCAGCGAGTGACGTGGACTCACCCAGAAAAGTGTTGGAGCTCGCGTATACCATTAACAGTTAGATTTGATTGACATTTGATGGTACAGCATACATTAAGTTATCGTAACATTATTTAGTTCCATTATGTTCCAGTTTTTAACAGAAGTCTGGGTCCATAACGACAGGCGATTTAACGAACATTTTACTAAATTACTGTACTGTGAATTGTTAAGGCCACCGGTTAGCGCCCAACCTGTTTTTTGAAAGTTATCAAAGAATTCTACATTTAGAAGTCTCCATCAAGGTTTATCGCTTAAAAATAACAACCGAGGCGGATTTCTTGACGTGCTTTCTTATACACTTGTACATAATGATCCCTTCAATTTTTATCTACACCGGTGGCATACATAACTCGATATTCATCTGAGCTATCAACATAACAATAGCTATCTAACAGAACAAACTGTTAATCTTCTTTCATACACAGGAGAGTTATAACTTACCATCAGTTTGAATTTTTAATAAAAAATTGTAATTCAATCATAATCGAATGCCATTAAATTTAACTAATTACTTATTACTACGTCCATAAAAAGGTGTGTATATCATGTAAATGAATGTACTATACCTACATAGCTGTATCTGGTATATGTACTACAGAAATTTCAGTATAGTTAATTATGCTAATTATGACAAACGAGGTTATAACAACAAGCGACTTATTAAATCGTGGTGCGCAATGCTGGGTATCGTTGCGCTGTTTAAAGTATAAATAAAAAACAAACAAATATATTTGTACTGACATGCTCTGTTTCAATTTCGACTGCATTACGATCACTGATGCGTTTATTTTTGTCACATAATAGCTGTAAGTACTTTCGGTCCTGTGAACCAGTTTTTATATGTCTCTAGCGGTAAGAACATCGGTGATAGAAAAGACAACTAACTTTAGGCATCAACGGCACACGTGTGTCATCTCCACGTTATCGTCGTACAGTCGAAATTTTAGAACGTGGAAAGCGTATGCAGTGCATCTACCATCATCATTATTAAAAGATTAAGATAAAACGCCTCAAATGTGTCTAATGTGACGAGATATTAAGCTAATCCTTAATAAGTATGTCAACGTATCTGTTACCGACGCTTGAACCCGTGATTACGTGCGTGAGAAGTAACGAGTTGGGGCTGGTACGAGGCTGTCATGGTCTGTTAACACGTAACACCGAATGAAATATTATTTCGACAAAAGTTTACAGAATTTAAGCGATAGTCATTGAAGAAGAACTTGTTGCGAAATCTTAGAATATGCACATTTCTACCTATGAGTTATTTTTCTTTCTATAACTTGTAATTCTTCGCACCAAAACTGTAGTAGAGTGTAACTTATTTGGCCAAGGCATTTTTAAGAATGATGGTACGAATGTATGTACGATGGTATGAAGAAAATCAAAATTTTTATATTTCTGGTTTTCAAAATAATGAATATTCATACAAACTTCATGTAGCGCCATCTAATGGTAAGTTACAACAAAGTATGAATACGTAGTGCAAATTTTTTTTTCCGTGCTATAAATACACACGTTAACTAACTTTCATAGCGACAGATTGAATGGTATAGAAATAGTATGCTGCACATGCCCTCTAGATCCGAGTTGCAACAAACTAAATAGATTTTCATTCTAAAATAACGTATTCTTGCTAATTGTCATGATGATCGGTCAAATGGTCTCTAAGTAAATCTTGCATATACCACCAACACCATGTTAATATAATTATGTAGATTTAACAAAGTCACCAGGTAGTTTAAAACGTGCGCAGTGATGAAAAGAAATTTAATTCAATCAATGATAAGTTAAAAAGCTAATTGTTAGGGGTATTCAGTTAGGATAAGCGTACAAGGAAGTTCGATAGGAGTGGTATTTATTAATAGCAGCGCATTTACAAGCGTTTGACATTTGGATTAAATAGCACTAACTATTAGTGTAACGGGCTGAGTTTCACATTAGGAAATGCATTCCTTTGATGTTAGAAAATAAAACCAATTGGCCTTCCCATTTTCATTTCCTGGCTATTATACGAGCGTAATCTCAAAGGAATCTAATTCAATAAAATGACTGATATATAAATGTTGAATGGTGTACGGCATGCGTCATTGTTAAAGTTTTAAAGGATATGGATATTAGTAGAAGTTAATACATTAAAGTAGCTTTCGCCGTGTGATGGCCTCACGCCATGTTGCGTGCGCGCCGCTACTGTCAGTAATAATCCCGTTCTAGCCGCAACTGCTATTGCTGGAAACTATTCTACAATTATACAAACATAGTCAACATGTTATTTTTATAGTAACATGCGAAATAAAAAGATAGAAATCTACATGATGTTCATGTACCTATGGAGGAAAAAGTTCTAAAAACAGTAATTCCTCTAGTTTTATCTAATTCTTAGATCGTATGCGCGACGATTTAGTTCAATAGTAAAAGTATTTTTTATGTAATTCATGTTATATTTGTGACATTTTCTTTACAAACTTTACTTATTATGTGATTCTATTGTGCAAGGTATTTATTTCCTTCGATTCTTCGGCCGATTGATTCAATTACTCGTAATATAATAATCCATTTCTCTGTTCCGGGTCTAGATAGCTTTGTTCTTTTTTATTTCTAAGACATCGAAGATTGTGAAACTGTGATAGACCACAGTATGTATATTGCTTTTCCAGTACAACACAATGCAAGACCATGATTTATATCATTGAAAATGATGCAGAAATAAACGTGACATGTTACCTGCATTGAGATTCTTCTTTCTAGACTTAATTAACCGAGATAAATACGAATAAACGTAATGCACCACAGAAGGTAAAAACGGTTCTTGTAAAACTAGTAACAAACAAATGTAGCAACGTAAAGTTTAAATTAAGAGATGCAAGGTATACCTGATTCTTATGAAAAGAACATAAATATTCCGCTGAACTCGTAGGTAATACGGTGATACATGATTTATAATATACAGTCCACTGTAAAAGTCAATTATTAACATCCCTTTCCGTAGTTATAACTCCGCAGCTATCTGACAATTCAGACATTGTTTCAAATGCATCTATAAATCTTTTTAATCATGTTGCATTTCACCCCACTTTCGTCGACGGAATGAGGCCAAGCCACGTGATCGTTGCTCAATTCTGATATATTCGCGGTTTGCCGGTTGAGAGCATACCGACGTCCACCGGCACCGAGACTGACGAGCAATATTGACAAATATCGTTATATTGGATTTCACAAATCTGTGCTATTCCATTTTATAAAGTTGCAAGTATACATAGGAATAATTTTTGTAGTCGAAGAAAGTAGCAAACTCGCAGGCAGCATTCACAAGTGGCCGCTGCCGCACATTGAAATCTGAAACTGACTTGTAATAGGCCTACTTGAATATTATAGACTATATAAAGTAATATATACATGCATTGACTAACGAATATATGATGAATACTTAAACCTTAATTCAAAAACAATTCAGCTTGAAGCCACTGATAGTACTCTACTCCGATAATATACATATATGTATGTGCATATAATGTAATAATCATGAAAATATTTTAGATTTCAATGTATTAGTATTATTTAAACATTATATTCTATAACAATATATACTTTTACTGAAGTAATCTGCAGTAAATATGTTTAGTTTAAGGCAGCAACGAATATACGCTATAAAAAATGGATCGTGATATTTTACTGCTCTCCCAGCGTCTATGTAAAGCTTTTTTATGATGTAGAGCCGCTCCTAAATTTTCGATTTTACTACGATAAATTTGAGCTTATTAAGAGAGTAGCCATTGATTTTAAAAGTAGGCCTGTTTTTATCGTTAAGCGGATAAGTGCAGAGGGTGCTCTGCATGGAAGTGCATGTTACCTAACAACCTCTTGCCTACAGACCTTAACAGACGAGGCAATCCAACAAAGTCCTCAGTAGTGGCTACATAACTGCGATTATCCTCAGCCAGTCCTATATCTGATCGGATACATGTGTTTATAGGCCGCAATGAGCACGTAACATCAGGCGGCCCGCATATTCATTTACTACTTGTGTATCGAAAAACCCCCAGTGTTCGCGTGTTTATACTTCATAACCACAACTTATGCCAAATTCTGGTGTAACAGCAACCATCAACCAACTTTTCTTCTTTTTTCTTAGAACTTTTGATCTTCTCAGAATACGTGCACTTTATTTAAACTGCTTTGTCTTTTGTTTCAGATCAAATAAGAGAATTTTCTTGCGGCAATCTCTTTTACCGAACACTCTACTTGAACGACGAGCGAAATACTCTGTACGTCGGGGCTATGTAAGTGCTTAATTGATTTCATCTAAGACACCCCAGTATACTTAGTATTCGTAAGGCACTTCATTCTGCTGCGACATCGAATAGAGTTCAAAATTATCTTATTTTATTCGGATACCCATCACTTACGTGTGTTCCTATGTTTATACAAGACGTATTAGTGCGCCATCTGGATGAAAGATGGATAAATTATAAATTAGTGTTCTGTCAGTATACTGCGGTAATACCTATACTAAAAATGTGGCATATGTACTAAATAAATATATTAGATAAATGATATGAAGGTACACAGTTTAATTGTATTAAAAAAATGTTAGGTCTTCCAAGTAAGAATTGCAAATAAAACAAGACGTGACGCATTTCAATACACTATTATGTATCCTTCTGGTAAAAATGTATTTGTGAGTATTAACAGATGAGACTTGAATGATCTTTCCGTAAAGGAAGTGTCGTTATAACACTTGGTGTATAATTTCTTCTCCATGGTCAATCAACTATAAAACAAAACAGATTTTTTTAAAATAATTATATACCTACAAATATTATCATCATTGTTTATGAATTTATGATATTGTTCGTGAACACACTCGTACTATTTTATTTTTCATTACTTCCATATCAGCAATCATAAAGCAATTGCAGAATGGAACTGAAGGGAATGGCATGTAATTAGTGATTGAACGTGTTATTACCCGCGGACTGTTTGTTAGTACGAGTGATTCACTGCACTGTAACGATTTGTACGATGGAAATGGAACCTCCACATGAAAGCCAATTATCCACAATTTCTGTCAACTTTTGTTTGTACTGATCCCTATTTACGCAGGACTGTTGATTTTGCTTGTTATACCTGCTTATTAGTAGTAAAATGTTTGATTTATTATTGTATATACGTCTAATTAGGTAGCTGGAAAGCGCTACAGGCTTACTTATGTGAACAGTGGAAGTAAAATGTATGCTTTTAAATTTTCATAGACTATGAAGGAGACATTATGTATTTGAGCTAAAACATATCTATTTAATTCTATCTGGGAATAATTAAAAAAAAATCTTGGATGCAATTATCATTTTAAAATGTCATAAGACTACGTTCACATTGTTCATCTGCCACTTAATGTATTTAATATAATATGTAGATGTAGTGTGCCTGTATACTGAGAGGTATCCGTAAATAATTTATTTATGTTGTCTAAATAAAATCTGACTTTAAGTTGGACGAAAATGTTATCCGACTCAGAATTTTAGACCCCTGACTGCTTTTCGATGTACCATACATACATTCACGTACATTTACGATTATTTCCCATGTGTGTGTATGGCACTTAACTTTATTTTTTAAATTCCATACAAGAACATATCACACTTTTTGTAGATTCACTAGCCTATATTTTAGACTACATTATTGTGCGTTGGTTTCGAGGATCTGGCAGAGCGACAAGTTCTTAAAGATAATTTTTAGACTATCAGTTACGTATACTATGTAATTATGCATAGTACATATCGTGTAGTTGGTATAGGATGAATATAATTTTTTTCGTTACAGGGATCGAATATACAAACTGAACATGACGGATATAAGTCAGTCGCATTGTGAGGTGAGTGTTTTTATAACTGCATTTCCTGAAATGCACTTAAGATACCACGTTGAACAAAAAAAATAACTCAACGAAGAGTTTTAAAGGCTTCTTTTTTCCGAGCGCCAGCGAGATTTATTATGCATCTTAACTGCACGTGAGGGTTACAGGTTTCCACTTTAAAGTAACCGTCACCTTTAGAAGAGAAACCCTCATGAATTGTACGAAAGCTTTTAAAGTTTAGTAACTTACGTGCCTATTGGCAATTCACAACGTTAAATAATTTTTACTTTTGTAATCCATTACATGTTTCCTTTACTGATTTTCAAGAAAAAGTATACTTTTGCGGTTTGCTCTGGTTCCTGAACGGTTCATTCTAATAGTTTATGTGTAATAGTTTAACCAAAGTATCTACATACTTTCAATACAATACGAATGAATTCTGACATTGATCTGATTGTTACTTGAAAATAAATACAAGAGTTTTTTTTTCTCCCGATTTACATCAGCCTGAAGGACACAAAGAGCCTATGAACGGTATAACATGTATGTAACATGTAACATGTATGTCGACCGCTTCAATGCACGGCGTTCATTAGTATGTAGGTAGGTATCTCGTAGTGAATAAAACAGTTAAAATGTGAATTTATATTTATGAAATATGTTTTAGCGAGATGCAATGCTACTCGAAGCGAGTAACGTTGCGCGGTGTGTGAGTAAAGGCAAATCGGAGCCATTCGAGTGCAGAAACCACATCCGAGTTCTGCAGCCACTCGGCGATGGCGAGCGCCTGTACGCGTGCGGCACGAACGCGCACAGCCCTAAAGATTGGGTCATCTATGTGAGTACGAGTTGGACATTAGAGAAATTCTGCAATTGATCATGTTATTAGCCTAATTGCTACGGGTGTGTCAATATTCATACTGCAAATGTGTAATAGTACAAATTGTACGGACATAGGAGTCGAACAGAATGTTATATTGGAAGTTTTTGATTAGCTAATCAATTTCGATCTCGGGTTTAAGGGGATTCGCTCGTTTTTCGCTTAATTAAAGAAAAGGCTGTAGTGCAAAATAATGTAACGTAATGTCGAAACATAACCATATTAGTGAATTACATTATGCCGCTATAAGTGTGCTAATTTATCACAATAGTAATGTTGGTATAACGACTACATTTGTTTCAATACGTGGTATAATTAAATGCATAGTTAGCATTAACGTACAATGAGGCTGCCACAAAAACATCTCGACTCGATGCAAGAAGAAGAATTACATTTAAATACGATTGAGGCTATCAATCTTAATCGATTTCACTCGAATCAAAACGGACGGATGGACGGATACTTTGTTATCAAGTAAACTGTTGATAAGTACGGAATTAATTATGTTTATCTTAATCTTATTTATATAATTATATCACTTTACTTAATGGTATTTAGTGAGATTGACTGACATATTAGCTAGGAATAAATTATTTTTATATCATTTATAAATAGTTATTAAGATAAAAATTTCTGCTATCACTTAATAGGGAATT
>DWUN01000344.1:0-24481 GCA_018249975.1 Passova gellias
ACTTCCACCTTTATATTTAAAATTATATATTACGTAACATTAAGAGATATTTTGTTAGTTAGATAGTTATTATCACGTTTATTACAACATTGATTTGACATGTGCTTAACGTAAATATGTATTAATTTTAAATATAAAGGTGGAAGTGGAAATCCACCGAAGGAAATACAATTTTCTCCTCATGGAAAAACTTTAGAGCGGACAAGTATCCAAGAAAAGCATTGGAAATACTTCACTTAATCAAGTTATCTTCTTTACGGCACAATTAGGAAAGAAATTAAAGAGAAAGATCCTCGAAAAATAACGATCGTCGGGGCGTGTCTTGGATGAGCGATTTCGATGTTTCAGACATTACAATAATTAATAAAACTCACGAATAGTATCAAGTTCAGACCACATCGGGCTCGCCTCAAGTACTCAAAGTAAATGTTAAATATGTTAAATCATTAAAACAAACTTCTTTAGCTTCCTATTTCAAGAATCGTTCCGTAAAACACTAAAGTCCAATAGTATCGCAGTGGAGTTCTGGTTACTTCATTATAACGTTTAGTACATGTAAAATATTACCTTATTCAACATTTCCTACCGTTCGGGCCGTCTGCAGTTTTATCACGTAACACTGCGTTAAATTTAATACATTTTATGGAACGACCGTAAAGAAAGTTTTCGCAAGCGGCGAGTGTTTTTATCGCTCAACCACTTTACGTTCATATTTCAACAGTTTCAGATTTTTGCTTCAGCTTTTCAATCAGTTTTTTCTCCTACAGCGATGTTCTCTATTGTTTCATTATGAACTTTTGACAATTAGAATTCATAAATGAAATGTTCCTTATTAAACAATGTTAATACAATAATATACAATATTCATGTCATTATTTTTGCAGCTACATACTCGTATTAGCAACAAAGAGCTAGGATGCAATAAAACGATGGTTGGATGATGATAAATTATGAATTTAATGAATTTTATAACCTAGCAAAATTTGAAACAAAAAGCTGTGAAAAGAGATTTAATGATTGAGAATGGCCATGGACCGATGTCCTAGCTCGGTAATTGATGTTCGTACAATCACAAATATACGTTAGCAACACATTCTACAAATTTGTTTTAAAACATTTTGAAACAAAAGCTGGCTCATTTAGCATTCTATTGTTGAACTGCAGCGTCATGCGCCATGCAGTCACAATGCTGGACCCAACATTTACAACTGTTTGAACTCGCTATGTAAATGATGTTTTTCCGGAACAGAGATCTTCTATTTTACGCACTATTTTATTTCTCAGTCTGCAAATATTCGAATTTCATACAGATGTACGGAAATTCTCAATGTTGTTTAAATATATAATGACCTGGAGTAGGTATTACTTCACAGGTCCACTTTATAATCACTATTTATTACAATAGAATTAGACCTGCAACACTTGGTTAATAAATCGCAAATATGTTAGTTGTGGAAATATAAAATAGGCGAAAATGGCACCTTTTGGTGTCGGAAGCCAAGATTCACTTTGGGTCGCTCCGAAAACGTTATATAAAAACCTTCTATTCTATTTTTATAGTTACATGTCGTACACGTTCTCAAAGTCAAGAGTAGGTCGGTATATTACTTACCTTCACTTTAATAGTTGCGTGATTTCAAGTAATTGACAGCATACGAGTATCTCTTATTGTAAAGTGACATGAAACATCGGTAAACCCCCGCGGCGTGGGGTGATCACGACCCTTGTGCTGCACAGTGATTAGAATCGCGATTGCAAATCTTTGCTTGTGTAACACAGACATTTTTCCATTAAAACTTGGTGATTTCACATGAATAGTTAAGTAACATATTGACCATAGGTGTATAATTCATTTCATATAGGTACATAAATTTATTTGAAAGAAAACAAGGGACGTAAGTAACATAAATTTATATCAATATAAATTATTTCTCGTATTTGATAGTGTTTACGTAATAGCCAATAAGATGCTGATGTATATACGTAATTATCAGTGTATTTCATTACAGACATATTCATCGAACGACATAGTTTACCTCCTGGAGTTTTCATACGAGTCCATTAAATGCAAATAGCTGTAATAAACAAACCAGGTGAAGTAATTAATTTTAAGCAAGGACCTCGTAAATCCTAACTCACTTAACGAGCTTACTACTCAGGTCATATATAAACTTGGCTAGTGTAATTTCTAACTTTTGACAGTAATGTCAAATAATAAGCCCGAATGTAATTTTAAATTTTAATGTCATGAAATCAACGAGACGAATTAAATCCATTGATAGGACACGGGTTTCTTATTGTATGCTTAAATCTTGAGGCTTACCGGCACGGTACACCTAGAAAGTTCGCAAGAATGGCAGAAGTTGTAAATGCCTAACTCGACTATCCTTTGAGCCGATCTAAAAGCCAATTTTTACGATTTTTACCATCGGTGGCCATGTTAAGGAATCAGCTAGATAAATAATACTCGTTTAACTTTATCGAAGGCTGTTATGTTTTTTTTTTAGTTTGGGCGCACGTTTGTTTTTACTGGTTAGGTTAATAAACAGGAAAATGGGACCACCTAACGGTTAATGGTCACCATTCCCTAATTAACCATTAATTACTTTCTCCACAATTTCACCAAGTGCCTTTGGAACATTACTGTTGAGTAAATTCCAGATAGCACCCATTTGCATGGCTATTGGAGGCAAGAACAAATATGAAACATAAATTACTGATAAAGGGTAATTTCATAATTATTGTACGTTTGAAAGCCTGTAATATTCAAAATTATTCAATAGTTTAGAAGGGACTATTCAATAGCCTAGGGACAAAAAGAGTACTCTCTCTCTCATAACTATTTGTTAGGTAATCGAATTCCCAACCCTTTCTCGTCATGTGTTATAATACTTTCGGGTGTACTACAGAACCTTTTCTGCAGGATTGTAAGGAATGGACTACGCCCTTTCGATACTGAAATTGTCCCTTTTAGTTTGATTTTATTTTTAAAAAGTTGGCTGACGTTTTGATTGTCTATTACTATTCAATTGTTAGTCCAATTTCAATCAAAAGGTAAAATACATGCTTTTGTTCCAAGAAATATAGGAAATCAAACTGTAAAATCGAATTATGTACGATGGTGAGCCGTTTTGATATATTGTATCTACTCAATTCATAATTTGAAATTGCTTACATAAATTACATTTTTACATGAGTCTAATGTCGGTGTCAGATGATGATGAATGTTTTCATCGGGCGGCAAGGAATCCCATATTCCATTTTGATGCTCATATCGTGGGTATCAATCATTCCCACGCATCGCTTCCTATGCAAATATACGTTTCATGCGACAACACGCAGCGTTTTAGCGAATGTTTGGATTTACGGTTGAAATAGGTTTACACTCGTTCGCGTACGTAGATTTTGGTGTCCTTTACGTCACGGTATGCCGATGCAATATAAAAAAAAAAAAAAAAGCGACCGAGCTTTTAATCCTCTACAGTTGCATACGTGTGTATATATTTTCACGAAATATATGTAGACCTCAATAAAATGTTAAACGACTTGATCCAGTTGCGAATACAAATTTCGTTTACTTTCAAAATTAAAGTCATTATAAAACATACAAGGCTTGTTATGTATAATTAAAGATAATTACACCTGTTATGTTAAAATGACGATAAAAGATAGACAAGGGTGGTAAATAAGCTTTTACTTCTTGGTTTCTGTGTGGGAGGGTAACAAGATCTTTATTAAGTAAAACGAATTCTTAACCTTTAATACCTTCGATGTTATAAGAAATCTGATAATTTCGCGAACAATTTTATAGACTAAATGGTATCATTTGTTTGAGATAAATATAGAGTAAAAGGAATCTGACCTTTATTAGCAATATTTATTACATACATACATAATCGTTTATTTCAGGACTTCAATGCAATAACTCTACCTTCAATAATTCCATTTTAAAATACCTCTAAACATCTCATTAAAATATATACAGGAATGACTGGCTCACACAGGCAGTGTGGTATGGCGTGAAGCGTTTGACTGAATTAACAACTTTCCCCAACCGCTTCGTCAGGGGGCGCGTAAAAGCCCAAATTTTGGCAGTTCAAAACAAACCCTCACCTACCCCACGTCTATAAACAAATACGGGTAATCGCCTATGGGATGACCAATATAGCTTGAGCCACGAAATTTTCCCCGGCAACCGAATAAAGAACACTGGGACCGAAATGTTTAATATGAGCGAGGCAATATTTCACTGGTTACAATCTACATGTGCCGTGCCAAATTACCCGTCAAAATGTTAAATGCGACTCAGTGTTACTTGCCTATAGAATGTTAATGCTCATACGTGGCGTGGTTGCCTAACTTATTTCTTCATTTGAAAATTTCAGAGCTATTTAAACCGCTTTACGTCGCTGCGTGTGTCGGTAAAGGTAGGATAATAAGTAGGTGCGCCATATACAGTGTGGGGTGAATTTATCGAAGTATTTCTGACGAAATATATTATGCCGACTACGAAATGTCTCGTCAGCGTAGTATTGGTGGCATAGGTATAGCAAAATATGCCCGTTTTGCTGATTTTATATTTATGTTAGCGTTATTGTAGCGATTTCTTTTACGTGTTTACATCATAACTAAGCGTTAGGAGAGACCCGTTTCCTCAGTTCAATTAATTGGGGACAGTAAACCTTGAAATACCCGTTTAGTCACGTAGACGTCCTGAATGCTTTAATAGAGTTGTTTATTGATAATATCTGAAACTACTCGGTGATAGTACTGAAAGTAGGAATATACATAGAATACAATGAATGGGAGTTATGAAAACGCATATCCCTTAAGTAAATACAGATGTCCCTCGCTTGCCGGTCACGTAGTGGCGTATCGGAAGGCCGGCTTAACTGAATATTTGGTACACAACTGGAATGTACGCGTTTTATTACGGCGGCCCGCACGTGACCAGTTTCATATCGTAATCTTATTATTTAGTCTTTTATCACTGAAATCCCCATTATTTTTGTCCCTCAGGTCCAAGCAGAAGTTGAACTAAACTCGATGAAATCGGACGGTAGCAAAACATTAATAATTGTTCCGGCGATCTATCGTGCATCAGTCACGTGACATATTTGAGTAATTGCTGTTTGAAGTTCAATAAACTCGACACACGAGCACAACATACGACGTATGTTCCTGTGCGTATTTCATATTTTGAACAGACAATGTAAAATACTTGGGTAGTTAATAAATTCTCAAGGATCATTATAACCGTACCGCGCCCTCGCCACACGATCACGGGGTTCATAAAACAATGGATCTTTCAAACACACATTAGGGTGTTTTGTGTTAACCCTGTGACCACTCAGCAATGATTTTCCGAACGTATATATAGGTTCATATAACACAGTCCGTCATACATTACGATATTGATTGCGGTAACATTTGATAACTTACACTGATAATTTGTTGTAATCGATCAACAACAACAACAATAACACTTTATTGCACACCACAAATACAAAGTTATAAAATTGGATACAAAACTGAAGAAGGCATGGACAGTAGGCGGTCTTATCGCTAAAGCAGCGATCTCTTCCAGATAACCTAAAAATACGGAGTTTGTGTGAAAGAGAAATAAAATGGGCATGGTGTACATAGTATACAATGCAATCATGATGCCTCATAATATTTTGGCAAGCGTTTTTATAATTAACTATTGGAAATTAATACATGAATATTTATTTAGGATACGGATATATAGGCTGAAGTTTTAGACTGATAATGCACATTTCATCTGCTAAATGTAAGTGAATGTACTAAAATTACCAGCTACGGTAAATCTGAAATGGTATCACGTTTCACGCTCGCGTTACACGTTGTATCATTAAGTGAAGTGTTAACCGCAGGCAGGCAGCAGAAACTATTAAACGCTATCAACTTTGAGCACCTGGCGGCATTTTCTCGTTGAGAATGCGTTCAAAAACTTAAACAAAGTTGACACCGTCGATCGAATCAAATAACTGTACGCTTGTAGCATTATATTAATGTTGTTGGATTATTTGTTTAAAAAACGGCATTTAAAAATAATAATAACTCTGACAAGTCCTCTCACGGATATCTGATTCCAAATTAGGGAACTTAATGTCTGTATTAGGGTAACCGGATCGAATTTCATGTTCCTACATGATTATTATCATTCTAGATTAATTATAAAACTTCCAAATGTAACTCAAAAGAGTAGTAACATTATTGTTAACTTGCTGTAGGAAATTAATGAAATCATTTAACTAGCTACTTTGTTGATATGAGTATTTGAACACTGTCCGAAACCAAAACAGCTGTAAAATGAATTCCAGATTATGAGTCATACAAAAAATATTTCTTATGTGGTCGCATTGTAACATACACCCTTGAGAAGTGTTGCCATTAGAAAAACGCCCAGCCGCCCTCTAACGACGCGGATTGAGCGACGAAAATGTCACATTTATGATAATCCCTATATTTCACGATCTCATAAAAACATGTGACATCAACGTATCTTTTAACACAAGAATACACCTATAAAGTGTCTGGGGAAACTTGTCCACACGTTTATTATTTTTATACGTTTATAATTAAGTGTTTACCCGCACCGAATATACCGTGCCAAGCACCTTGACTATTTATTTATCTCTTATACTCAATTTCTCCTACGTCTCAAACAAACAATAAAACCTATATAGTTTTGTTGAAAGGTATATTATAATTGTATAAAGTTTAATATTTTCATTAACTTTCCTTTAATGTACTTAGTTTATAATAAATTGTTTCATTAAAACTTAAAATAAAATAAATAGGTACTACAATTGTTCTTGGAAATTCTAAATAGCATTTATCAAATAATATCTATTTTACGAAAGCTTTTAATCCTCTTAAACGCAAAATATTGCTTAACTTAAAAACATTTGTTTCATAGTGGCAAATATTGTTATAGAATTTGATAATTTAGGATGTCTCAAAGAGTAACGACACATATGTATATTCACTTTGTTTTTATGTTTTTACCACGTATCGATAACGAATAGCTGCTGTATTTTACAATAAATACGCATTATTAACACCCAATTGCTTTGCGCTAATTATTAAATGTTTTGACTCTTTTCGTTATATACCAGCTACTTTAATATGATTGAAATTGGATTAACAGGTAATTCAGTACATAAACACTTCATCAAAGCGTTTTAAATAAATAATGAATTCTTGAAACAAAGTCGTCTATTTTCAAAGGAAATAATTTTTTCTTTTTGGTTAAGAGGGTACCTATTTACACTATACCTGCCTACCAAAAGAAATTACAAGGATATCTTACTTAACACTTAATATAAGCTGAAGAACGCACAATAAAAGTAATTATAAAAAGGTCGGGAAGTTAATTAATTTATCTCTCCCTTTTATTCTGGTCACGTTCACGTTTTTCTTCTTCGTCTGTACCAACATAATTTGAAATGATAATTACTTTACAAGCAAAGGCTCTAATTAGAGAGAAAGGTTATTAATAGCCTGGCTTCAACACAACTCCACTTTATTCAATACGTTTCTACCCTTACCTTCTTTCAAAATATTATCGAAATCAATAAATGTCATTTGTTTTCCAATCATTTACTCTCAGCTGAAGAGTCATAGTCGACACTTTGTATTTTTGGCGCTTCTTAACATACGAGTATATGATATATCGTCAATTAGAGATGTAAGTGAAGCAATTTTTTTTGATATCTGCTATTCAATGGTAAGAAAAGACAAATCACAATAAAAACATTAAAATAGATGATTAATTCACAGTTTTACTTAAATATTCAGTATCGGATTTCTAATAGATAACTGTATAAGAATTAACGAACGACATTTTAATTGTTGTAATAACACTCCAGTATGTTGTTCTTATTTCTGTAATCCTGTTCCAGATTACTTTTACATGGCAATACTACTACGCTTCAGATGCCTACAGATTTGCTAAAAAAATATAAGCAAAGAAGATGTCAGGGATGGCCAAAGGATGCCCAGGACCGGCAGGTTGTCAATGAAGACTAATTTTTTTTATTATAAAAAATATATTGTTGTACGTTATTACGTATCACTTACTAGCTACGTAATATTTCATGCGAAATCAGTAACTCTTTACAACAAGCTACTTAATATTCCGCTGAACTCTATCGACTACGATATACTCTCGTTGAATGTATGTATCTACCACTCCACCGTCTATAATCCTGTGACGTATCGGCTTTTGCAGCGTTTTCCCGACATATTCCCCTGGCTTGGCCGAAGCGTAAAATATCGGCCGTAAATAACTTCCTCTATTCTAATATATTCCAACATTCCTTGGTTATCGCAACAGCCTTTTTTAAATCCTTGTGGTAGATAACCACACATACAACGTATTGTATCAAAACGATCTTATTCTCGATAAGTTACTTGCGAACTTCGTGAGAAGTTTTGGCTAAGTGCTTCAAAATTCCAAGTCAATTTCATGTCCACTTATCGTAGCTTCGTGTCGTGTGAAAAATATGCTCGATGGTGTGGTTAGGTTTGATATGGTTGATTACAAAGGTTTTATAAATAAACATAGTTATACTTTGTAATAAAACATGAGTCCAATAAGTTACAAATTGAGTCTTTAAATCCTTTTGTCTGATCATTTAAAAGATATCTTATATACCGGCTTCATTGCCGCATTCTATAATATAAGCTCTACTTATGAATAATATAATCTGTTCCCAAACTAGGCAGAGGTTGTACTATGCTGACCAGGCCAGTTTATAAACCACATATATACATACTTTATAACACTATGTGTAGACATTTTTATTATACCCAGACACAGAATAAACAAATGCCCTTACGCAAATGTTTCTCCTGCTTGAAAATTGAACCCAAGACCTTCGGTTAACAGTCAGGTACTCTACATACCACATATTAATGCCGTAAAGA
Organism: Passova gellias; assembly: GCA_018249975.1. NCBI lineage: Eukaryota > Metazoa > Arthropoda > Insecta > Lepidoptera > Hesperiidae > Passova > Passova gellias. Next base: position 8,956 of record DWUN01000344.1, read on the forward strand.
AGGAAAATGTTTGAAATGTAAGTTCCTGTACAAGTTTACAATGCCACAAAATTTACTGAGTCTATACTAAATGAGCCAAACGTGTCTACTTATCAACCGTAGCGTCGGCGCGCTGCTGCCCGATGCAACACAATTAAAACGTCACCAATCGCCGAATGCAGCAATTGTATTACCGCAGTCGAAGAGCTTCATCATTTGCTCAGAATTATTCGATTTTAATTCATATAGCTTTCTATTAAAGTTCATATTATGTAATAGCTGACTCGGCAAACGTTGTTCTGCGCTATAAATTTTAACATTACTCTACTATATTATAATGGATGTTATTATACGTGTAAACCTTCCTCTCGAATCATTGTAACCATTAAAAAAAAGTAGTTGTAAAGATCTAACCATACATAGGGACAGACAGCGGAAGGCGACTTTGTTTTATACTATGTAGTGATGTCATATAATTTAAGTACAATATTAATGCCTACGTAGAGTTTGTGGTGAAACAACGCCGAGTGAGTTCGGCTCACACACGAAAAACCGCCAGTGCCAAACTTTGTCGTGCGTTTTCAGGCTTTGAAGGACAATTTTAGCGTTCGGATTATTGTCAGAAGCCTCAGGGCTGTTTATAAACTTCCAGCAAGCTAGTTACCTGTCAACTTTAACCGTATTCAATCCGCACTGGATTAGGGTTGTAACATAAGGTCCGGTGGTATAATTTCAACCGATTTTGTATACAACCCTTTTGTTGTAACTTTTATACCGTCCTGAAGCGTCCGAAAGTTTTACACTATCACGTATAATACGATACAATACAAAACTATATTCTTAATTGTGAACATCATTACAAAACAAAGAAAGAAACGGAATATTACAATACGTAAAGTAGCACACACAAAGGGCTACCTTATCGATCACATAGCGATTTCTAGCATGCAACCTTTGCGTTGGATTCATAATTCAATAAACACACAACGATATATATGTATGCGAATATATCCTTATGATACTAGCCTAATATACTTTAAATGATTCCCCGAACGAGAATTTCATGAAACCAGTTTATGCAAAGCACTCGCCCTAAACTAAATACTCGCCTTATACTAAAACTATATAAGCATAAGAACATCAACGCATTAGCACTTTACCCACATTAACCTACAGATAGCACTTGGAGAAATTACTGAAATATATGCAGCCCTATTGGTAAATAGGGGGCAGTAATGAAACGCTTGAGAAGGTCAATACCGTTGACGAGAATAAATTAACTATGTCAATAAATGCAGCAGCTAGTACACAATACAATTTTTGGCTTTTAAACGGGTTCTGAAAACGATTCCTAGGCATTCAAATTAAAGATTGCACGTCCAGATTAAAACCTCCTTGATTTATATACAATCGTAAAACTGAAATTAGGCTAAAAGTTTGATATCGCCGCGACAAAGGATAATTTCAAAAGGTTAATACATATAGAAGAAATAATACATATATCTATGTAGATGTGAAGTGTAGAAGACATGTCGTTTCAGTAATATTCTATAAATATCATGCAAGATAAAAAAAGACACAACTATAGTTTGTAATGTAGTAACATACCGAATGTTTTCGTTACACGTGCTACCGGCCGCACGCGTTTGCCTCACCGAGATACAAACGCGATAGCCTTTTCCTGTATCCGCAGTATTTTCTCATAATCCGTACGTAGCTGTTGCCTACGTCATCGAAACTACGTCAAATTCCAGTTCAAATTATTTTTGTATCAAATTTTTGTTCGAAATGAAATTTTAGCTATGAATTTGGCGCGTTCAGAATAATACTTGGTCAATATTACTATGTACATACATACTAGAATAGGTACAAATATTAATATAAAAATATCTACGAAGCCCTCGCCCGTATACACTGAAATGCAAAGATTTACATTTTTGCATACTGCATATTATCTAATTAGGCTAAAAATACTAGCCATATTATCATAATGTTCAGTTAATGCTAATGCACTCTGGCGTAATGTCACCAGCTGGTAACCAACGCACGAGCTTGAGATATGAAGAACCGCTTATGCCAATTTACATAAAAGTAATCTTATTTCATGGGTAAAGTGGCTATAATGGTCGTTATTTCTCTGTCATCTGCAATTAAGCCCTAATCTGAACAATGACTCAATGACTGATGGCACTCCTACTCATTGAAGTTTCAACATCATGTTCGTTTAGCTAAGACACTTTAATATTAAGTTAGATATTGGCTAACGTAGGTTAGTACTAATAGAGCTATTGATTTGTCCAGACGCCTGTCTGATATTGATCCTACATAGCACATCATACATAGCACATCCAATAGAAAAAGGTCGAGATAGATTCATTCTAATTAACACAACCTACACTAGCTTTAGCCTTTTGTATTTAGAGTTATATTTCCGCTGTAATCTTAGCAGCTTTATTCTTAGCAGTTAGCTTGACCGTAGCGCCCTTTGTTCTCTATTGCTAAGTAATTCTGTTAATATTCTTTGTTCCGAACAGGGTGGTGTTAGATCTTGGGATAAAAATACATATTTGCATAATAACATTTAAAACGCGTCATTTTTTTTAAAGTAAATATATTAGCAATGCTAAAATTATCTGCATTTATCTTTCCGTACTTAGTATAGTAAACCACTATACTAGTATAGAGATTCTTAGTTCTGCGGCTCGGAATGCGAATTACCGAGACACACGTAGACGCGTAGTCCACACTTCATATTAACAAGACCATTGATCGTTCTATACGAAACGAGAGTAAAATAAACATTAGTTATTAGCCCTATACAAGGATAACAAGCCCCAGAATACCGTGATTTTACACATCGTTCACGATAAACCAACACAGTATAATATAAGCGAGGAAATACGTAGTCAAACTTAATTAAACATGTCGGCTTATTCGCTTAGCAAGTTTGTAGTCGGCAAATTCTATTCGGTCCAGTTCTTTGTTACCTAACTGCATGTTTGCTAAGGATATTGTGCTGCGTCAGATGCCTGTTGCATTCAAGTGTTAATGCCTGTTACAAGTTTAACTTGGTACTGACAGTTAAGTTATTTGAACATGTTAACGTGTTTCTAACTGTTATACAATTCAATTGTTATAAGTTATAGCGGGAAACTGCTACAGTCCGGAATTTTACACGTAGCAGAACATTGTACGTGATAGTTGCAACTATTAATGCTGTAATGTGCCAACGTTTGTATGTAATTGGCAAAAAACTATAACATGTAAGGCGTTGTAGCTTAGGCAATGTAATGTACCTATTTGATTTTTAAAAGGCTTTGATAATCCATCTACTTCGTATTTTGAAGTATAAAATAGTCACAGTTTTATAATATACGTGTTTCGAAATAATCTTAAACATGTTCCAAGTTTGGTCAAACACTGCCAGCCTATCGTAATTTTTATTATAAAAAAAACTTACTAGTATGTAATATATGAACTCTGAACTGATTCAGGTAACTGAAGCGACAGCCAACAATATAACTTATTCCGGAACAAGTTCTGTACTCGTGTCGGTCGCGATAGAGCGAGCCTTGCGGCAATTCGCAATGAAGGCAGTGATCCATGGGCGTGTCGGCGAATCAATAGTAATTAAACTTTTTGGTTCATTGACTCACCGACTCCCATCGCGGAAGTTCTGCTTCATGATACGTATTTGTAGTGGGACCTATTTGTATATACGAGTAGGTGGCGCTTAATGTCGTCTTTAAAATAATAAACAATATGTAGCATACTTTGATTATTATTTATTGTCTCCAAGATTATGTTATCTAATTTTAATTATGTAAAATGAGAAAATGCTAAATATAAAATACTATAAGATAGAGTTAGTTTATTAATATTGCAACCCCAGTTTAGAAATACGCCCAGTGGTTGGCGTGCTTTCACTCACACTGTTCATTATAACAGACTAAGTCTATATTAATTCTCTCAGAATAATATATCTCACAGTATGAGTGTCAAAATGAGAGACAGAAACAATATATTGTAGTTTTATCACGTACTGACAAGTGACAAGGGACATTAAAACTAACTAAACTAAACTATGTTTGTAAACTTGCGATTAATGTCGAATCTCAGTCTAGAATATCTGCACTTCACTAAATTAATTGATTAATTAATGTCAAAGACACACTGGCAGTCTTCCTTTGATGGTAAAGTAACAAGATTCGAGGGAATACCTGCAGTAAATAGAGTCGTCCTACTTCCAATCCATTTAACTTACAGTTATTAGCATCTGCTATTTAGTGCAGCTGGATTAGTAAGATAATTAATTCACCAGTATTAATAATAACACAGATATTCAGCCAGTGACCAATAGAAAACGTGTTGCACGTTTAACACAGTCTAAAAATAACATTACACCAACAAGACTTAAAATTGGATATTTTTTTCATTACCTACATTAAATTAATCATCCTGATGTCATTTTTCGGAGACATTGGATCGAATTATATTTTTGTACGTAATTTATTCTTTTTTTTATATTACCTTTTTAATCTTTTTTAATAAAAATAAAGATAACATCATTATCTGTAGATTGGTTTGAGACTTGAGATTAAATGATGTAAGATAAGGTAAATTTTCATCTTGCATTGTTGGCTTTGCGAAGGCAACGTAATTTAAAGGCAAAGACAATAGAGAACGAGGGGAAACATCCGTGAAAATATTAAATGAGATTATGAGATGTAACTTCAATATGATTAACGAATTTAAAAAGTTATTCAAATACACAATTGTTGTAGCGAACATTTGACGAATGTACATATTATGTTCAGTACACGGGTCGCCTCTCCTAGTGAAAGGGTTTTAGGTCTTAGTAACCATGCTAGCCAAGTGCAGATTACCAGATTTCACATAACTCGTAACACGTAATAAATTTGTATAGGATACTCTATGTTTAATTTTTTACGCACATAACAAGTTAGGTGCGTGCCAGGATTTGAATCCAGAGTCCTGACAGTGAGAGGCCGCTTTAAAAATATAAATATATATATTTTAATTTGAAAGATCCCTAATATTGTAATTCTGAATGTTGTTATTGTTTACTTTCTCATCTCGCCGACTGAAGATGCTTTTATATCGGTAAAATGTGTGGCGACTATGTAGTATAACAATATGTACATACCATTATAAAAGAATATGAAAAGGTTTACGCTTCACGTAAATTGAATTACCTGGCAACACAGGGACGTCAGTTATAAGTCGGGCGAATTTGCGAAATACGTTGGATTCAGTGTGGAGCTCCATAGAATTATGTTTTTTGATTGAATGAAGTTTCAATTCATGAATAATGAATATCTATGAAATACTTCTATCGTATAGCAATCTTTTTCGAACGGTTATTTTGTTTCTTTTTAAATATGCTCGAAACACTTATTTCCCTAGGTAGTAACGGAAACCATAAAAATTTCTTATCTAAACCTTCATTTTAATGAAAACTTTAAGAGCCTCTTAAAGTAGGCGCTATAATTTCATTAACAAATTAATTTTTTTGGACAATAAATTAATGATAAAAAATACTATATTACACTTAATTTAGATACATTTCAAAGATCATGTCGGCAGATAGAGCGACGGTTTTAAAATTGAATATGTAGTTAATCATATATTAGGTCATACTATTTAATTATATACTCGTATAACCACATCTGATATGTATAAAAAGATTGTATAACAATATAGCGACGTATTACTGGAAACGAGCGTATCGCGAATACTTACGCGTAGCGTTGCAAATAACAATGCAATTCATTTGGCATGAGTTCTAGCTTTATTAACTTTAGCAGGAATTATAAGGACTGCTAAATTGTCGCTTGCGCATTTGTAACAATATTAACCCTTATTATTATGTTATGTCGGAGTACCATCATAACAAGTTAAGGCGGCATTGTTGCTTAGGTTACGCATGGTAACGGACTGCATCCTACGCAAACTATGTATGTACTATGTATGTAGGAATGCCGGTAAGCCAGGCCCGGATTATGGTTTTCAAGGTAACGGCCTTTACTGGTAATATAGTATTAAGATTGTCGCCGGAGGCCTTCAAGCCGGATTTAAAACTTTCCTTAGAGGGATGTGCCACTAACCCCAGTCTCCACTATTTCGTACTGAAACAGTCAATCGGTTTCATCTCCCCATGCAACTAGTTAAGTTTTGAGCAAAACATATCAGAAGATTTATACTTCTGTTGATTGTGTCATTTTAGTACAGATCAAATATGGTATCTAGTCACATAAAATAATTACACACACATTATCACACACACACACACACTCACACACACACTCACACACTCACACGCACACACATTATGCCTATATGTATATTAATATAATGATTAAACCGTATATCTGTATGGAACAGTTAGTTCCGATTTCATTGATAAGAGTTGCGAACTGCCCTTTTAGTATGATTATTTAGGCTAGATAGATAGTGTGTAACAATTTCATAACAAAAAATGCCCTTTAGCAAACTTTCAAAACTCAAGCAACATTTACGAGCATCAGGACGCAAATAAAAGGCGAATGTATTTATTTCCGTCGAAAGCCACTTCAGTTTTATTTCCTTCTTACCGAGCAATGTTCTCCTGAAACTTCTGCCTTTTATAGAGAATTTGGATAAGGTCAGTTATAACTTTGAACAGTTTGCTTTTTTATGAACATTACCTAACTTTTACACCAATATATTCTCGTGTCCCGGATAAACGCGGTACGTAAGATTTCCTACAAAATTGTGTTCTAGATATCTGTTATATTCTACTTCTTGTGTGATTTCTTTTGTGTGTGGTTATCGAAGGTTATTTAGCTAATAGATAAAAGTTATGATCGAAAATTATTTCATTGTTATAGTTTATTTTTAAACTGATCTAGCACTTGGACGTATAAAGAGAACCGTAGTAGCTTTGTCTGCGGCAAAACGAGCGTATTAAACTTTTGTAGAAAATAACAGTTAAAACTAGAAGACGTCCTATCGTACTCTTTGCGGTAGCACTTTGTTTGCAACTAACCTGATGCCTTAGATTTACAAGCTCACATTCCAAGGCTTTGGGCTTCGAATCTCAGGCATGAAAGTCTAACGTTATTGAGTTGGCTTCAGTATTGAAAGAAAACACCGTAAGGAAATTCACTCTGTTCTCTGAGCTGTGTGAAGTGTGCCGTTCTCTAACTGACCAATGTAGTAGATATAGCTCTACGATAATGATGACGTCACTTAACATCGGTTTGCTAGTTTCTTCATATGAAAACAAACATAGAATTATTGTACAATAATATTAACATACGGTAGCATAAAAATATACTCCCGCAAGATAAAGTACGAGCAAGTCAGTTGACAAGCGGGAAGTTTGTTTCGGAGTAAATTATACGCGCGACCGCTCGCTGCGACATGATACACTTATTGGACTCCAACAAGTTGCGACCACATTTGCACAGTGGCTGAGTCTAGTCTTACATTATTTACTTTGTAATATTATTAAACATGATATATGGAGAATTTTTGTAATATAATCGTTGGAAAAGTTGGAAAACTTTGGAAAAGCATCAAAAACACTTTTATGCAATTCACGAAAACAGTAGGTATAGAATGTCTAAAGTGAAACAAACTGCGTAGAAGTACGTTAGGAGATCTTAAAGAAATGTAATTATTACCCCAGATATCCAAGTTATCCTCTTCGCTTATTATCCTAATTACAATTGTACTAATCTAAAGCAGAAATAGCTGGGCAGTGCCCAAGCAGTAAAAATTTCGTCAGCTATAAAAATATATTACCTTCATAAGTATTTTGCGCCATTTGGTCGATGAGAGTAATAAATTATTCACTATATCTCCAGGCGTTTCACTGTTACTGTAGGTTGAACTTTTAGCAAAGTTAGCAAGTTTATTTTAAGAGAAAGACAGCAATTTTTGCGCTTGGCCGACGAAGACGTTACTCACTTATTGAGCTTGTAGGAGAGCGAGGGAATTGCAACTTGTAGCCAGCAATCTATGGAACTATTTCTTTCACTGTGTCTTCATGTCTCACTATTAAAGAAAGAAATACATAAACTTAAGAACTCTATTAAACTTAATGCCAAGAGTTTTTTCTCTCGGTTACGCATAACTTTGTAAAGGAAATAAAAGAACTAATCTGTATCAATTTGATATATAATAACTGCAACTAAAAATTTTCCATTAATTGAATGGTCTAATATTTTATTATAACTGTGAAACAATTACGAGAAATTTAAAATTTTCATTTAGTCCTACTTAATTATTATTATTATTGTTTATATTGTTTGATAGCTTTTAATTTATAAATTTTAGTGGTACAACTGCCAATACAAAAGTAGGTAAGCAACTTTGTTTACTGACTATATTGTGAGCATCAGACTTGTAAATTTAATTTAAATATGCGCAGTTCTTTGTAAATGATCGGTGCGTCAGACCCAGATATGACATGATCTGTCCAGGACAGTACCACTTCTACGACCATTTCTACCTTGAAGCAATTGTTATTAAAAACAGTTTCTAATTTGGTCTTTAGGGTGCAATGAAAAGTTAAATGTGTAATTTAGAGGGCATCGATCTCAATTCTCAGGAAAAGAAACACGTCTGTGACAATTTCAAATGGAATGGATGCTAACAAATACAAACAGCACACATCATAACTTATCTTAATTGGACTAACGTATAACCCCTCGCAAGTCCTATTGCAAATATATACTAATTGACTGATATTATTATTAAAAGTCGTATTTCTAGTATTGTACGACGTTGGTTACATATGTCTACAAACTAGAGGTTGGACTTATGGTTGGTGCCTGCTCATTTGCTATTCTTCACACTAAAATAATAACTTAAAGCTTGGGTAATTTAGTTTTTTATTCAGTCAATAAGGAGTTTTAGCCATAAAACTTTGTGATATGCGAATTTCTTTTCACTAATAGCAATGTCGGTCTAAGTACAATATAAGCAATTCACTTGCTCAATTTATAGTTCAAATAGTAAATACATAAAAGGAAGTGAAAAACAAATGTGAACAGTATAAACTCGACCCAATTCACGTTGAGACAAAACCACGGCGTGAGAGCGTAAAACTTACACAGAGTGGCTTGACCCAAAACAGCGAGATAGCACGCACACAACTCTCCTCTCCTTACAAACCTCCACACGCAGTCTTATGTAACAGTTAATACTGTAACAAACTTCAGGTTCCTTGAAAAGACTTTGTAACATCAAACATATTTTTGATCTCGAGAATTCAATTCATGCTCCCTTTACAACTCTAAAAGGGATGCTTTTACACAACTTAACGCGTTTCGTAGGTTTTAACTCATATTCACTACGCAACATGACATTAATGATGTGTTGTGGCTGCCGTTTACATTACATCAAACTTTCATATAATAGTCACATATTAAAATGTGCCTTGTATAACAATTTTTCAAATAGACAGGTCTAAAGAACATTTTCTTGTGTCGTAGGCGCTGTGGAAATCATACAAAGGCAAATAAATTACTAAACACGAAAGAGACTAAATTTCATCATTGATTAAAAATCTATATCAGGTACCTAGGTCACCCTTATTGGACTAGCATGTAGTGAGTACTGTACTCCAGCAGATGTAAAAAAAATAATAAAGCAGATTCTATAGGAAAAGACAAACGGTACATTGTTCCAAACTTATCTGAATATTGCTGACAAAACATTATAAAATAATTCATATTGTATTTTACAAAGTTTATTTTATATTTCAATTACCTGTCAAACCTTGAAACCCTTCACCGAGAGTTGCTGAGGCGAAACACATCTCATTCGATGACACAGTATACGATAAGTACAGTCGGAACCAGTAACAACACGAAACAAAAACTTTTTTATAAACGAATATAGATCCACACAAAAATTACAAATATAAATAAAGACTTACCCAAGAAACTCAGAAGCAAATATATACAGAGCTTCATCTTTCCAAGTTTCCTGCAAAAGAAAAACAAGGATTAATTCGGTTTGCTTCAAAAAAACTTTATCATATCTATTCAATTGTAAACGGAGTTGTTTTTATGGGAAAATTATTGAGAGAGAAATGGAGATACGCGTAATATATGAAAGATGGATGCAAAGTGCTTTCTATAAAACCCACTTTTTTCCTTCAACTTCAACATTTTTACAGGTCCCTAGAAATACAGTTATAGCCGTCAATTAGGTTTCTTTTTAAATGAGAGAAAAGAGATTGCATATATGTACGTAGGTAATACTCGTATATATATATATATATATATAGGTAGGTAGGTAGGTATGTATATATATATATATATATATAAGAAGGTATGTATATTGCTGCCCAACATTGCTAGCCATACCTAAAAATACATGAACCTCTTGCTACTGCTTAATGCCGCTTGGATTTTACTATGAATCTATTCAACATAAGGTAATCGTTCCACGTCAGTGACCCCGTGTCGTACTATAATGTTCCAACATTCAGAAAAATCCTGTTCATTTCAAACCATTCTACTAAGCGCTCAGTCGTTCAGGTAAATGGTAGCATTTAGGATAATGTCCGAAGGTAACTTTAAGATCAAATCTCCGTCAATTTTATTATTTTATATTAAAAACAGTTTGGATGGATCCATCCAGCGTGGAAATTTGTGAAAAAGTGTGTGAGAAAAAGACAACGAAAAATTAATCAATAGATACGATAGCTACTGTGTAATGTTCAAATTTATTAGAAATTGAGAACAATATCCAATTTATTAGAAGCTCAAACCGAGATATCAATTTAGAGCTGTCATTTATAATTCATCAATCCCTTAAATATCGTCTAGCGAAGGTTAACGTACTCGTATAAAACATTATAAATTTATTGCGTCATTACTCTGCGTTTATTAATTTCCAGAAGTACCTAATCATTTCGACAGATGTAATGTGTCGAATGTGTTACATCTTATGTGCGATTAACAACAATGGATCTTATATTATAATTTAACTTAGTCGAGGGGTGCGGCTTCGATTTCCACCCACAATAAATATTTGTGTGACGATCACGAGTATTTGTTCCGTGGCTGTATTTATTCTACATATTTATGTATTTAGATATGCAACGTAACACCGTAGTGTGCCCAGCTTGGAATAAGATAGTGTATCTGTGCTGTATAATCAGATTATTTTCTTACTATAACTAATGAATTCATACAATGACATGTTTACTCGTTTATTAATTATATAATACATATGCAGTAGGAGTAGTTACGCCGAGAATTTATAACAACACCTTCTTAGTTAATGTAGTACTTAATTATATGAATAGAGTTTAGATATTGTTGCCATATCTACCTGTATTAGGATAAAGAAAGGAAATGAAGAACTGAACTTCCTAACATTATGGTTGTTTTATTTAACCTTGTGTATATGACACCAGTTGTTCCTCGTAAATCTGAAATTTATATCGTTACATTTCATAAAAGCATTCGTAAAACCACTGCCAAAGAAAAAGAAAACATTAATATTTGTGAACCAAAAACAAAGCGTGATATTTTTACAAGGTGACGACAAAGAAAATAAACAATGTATTATTCAACATTTTAAGGGTCTCCGTAATAGAGTGTAATCCCGAAATATGAGTGGTTTTTGAACACGTCATTATTATGAAGACATTTCTCCCCACAGTCTTAATATCCTTTTTGCGTTTACGAGACAAACGAAGAAGTAAATAAGTAATGTCACACTCCACGGATTTCTGGTGATATAGTCTTTGATGGAAAGATTTTGTCTTGATAAAATATAATTTGTACTGTTATGTAAGTACAGAGTGCACAGGATAGAATATAACATGAGTTAGGGAGGTGGGTTTTTGTTTTTCCTGTACTCTTGCTATTTTGTATGGCTATGGAATGCTTTCATATATGCGTCAATAAAGGAATAAATTAAAACGGAATAGAAGGAATTAAGGCGTTCTAACACTTGCGCCTTTCAAATTAACATTATTCCTTAGAAATTTTCATTACTCTTTGAAGATAACGAAATCTATTAGAAAACCAACAGAAATTGAGCACAGCTTGTGTTATTATTGATTAAATATTGTTAGCCAGCTACAACCTCTATACTTATTATTTGTTATACAAACTTACCCATTTTAATTAACATCCTCTGAAATGAAAATTGTTATAAAGTCAATTTCGTTGAGACCATAAATTTATATAATCCTAAATACAAATCGAGTAAATATTAAATTCCTGAAGATTTGAACTAAACATTTAAGATATTTCTAAAGACTCATTGTACTTGGATTTAATAAATGTTAAATCGCTGGTTTCACTTTGTTCATTCCAAATGTTGGTGAAATTTATTTCTATGTATTAACTTATATTATCCGTTTATGATTATGAGATTTCTGAGACATAATATACAAATCACGTCGTTGTTTAATCAGACAACATTGTTAATATCATCATCAATGTAGTAACAAAAGGCTCCCAAGAAAAATCATAAACTATTGACATTGATCTTCGCAATCTCATGGGTAGGTTAAAAGTCTCAGAAACCGACGCTTATGTCTGAAGAGAGTCATATGAAGAGAAGAGGGTTTAGAAATATGTAGCTAGGTACCCTGTTAGGGACCTGGAGCGTGATGATATAATAATAATGTCCACATGGGTTTCAATTATAATGTAATTGAAAATTTATACATTTATTTTTTGTATAATATATACTTATAATAAAAGTAATAACCTCCTTCGATTAAGTACACTTTTTTAAATCACTCAATTAATCTTTTTTTTTCCTTTGAAAGGGTCGACCAAATGTTTCAATTAGCTCTCAATTTAAACGTTTCAATCTCACTGAGATGCCGGAATCAAGCACAAATTGAAGGGTACGTTAGTGCGAAATCAATATGGATCCGCATTAATTATCATTATCCAATGTTAATTTGAGCATAGCTTGACCGCAGAAACGTTTCGCACTTTTGTAACGTTAACGGGACACTTTCACTAAGGTTAGTAAATATTTTAATACAGCTGCTGATCCACATTTGGAATACTTCGGTGCTCTGCCATATTTAGCATTTTAATAATAATAACCATACATACATCCATAACATCATTCCAGGTCCCTAACGGGGTAGGCAGAAAGCACCGAGTGCCAAATATCTCTGTCCTTGCAAACCTGACGCGCTTCGTCTACATTTGTCACTCTCTTTATGCATACATGCTGTTCGGAGACTTAATAATAACCATTGTATCACAATAAAAATAATGAACCAGATACAACTAAACTAACGTGTCCAAAATAGCAAAGCTAATACGGATCACGTCGAAACAATTACACCAGTCTATACGATAAACGTACCCTACTCATGGTACAGTTACAGTCTAGAATGCTTCTATCCATGGAACTAGAGATCTACTAGAGCCATTTGACCTATTTTGCTTCTCAGCTTTTGAAATTCGACAGTTTGCAAGTACAAAGACTTGTCTCTCTAGTGTAAGTTCGATTCTGTACTTCAATAGTAGCGATCCGGCAACCTTAGTAACAAAATATCTGCGTGTGTCGTGTCCCTGTACAGTAAACACGGTACGCAGGTGTATAGAATTGAGGCAACTTTACACGCTGATACGAAGTGATTTCCGTGATCATAATATAGGGGAGATGCGAAACAAAGACAGGAAGTCGTCTTATCTGCGTGACGCTAATAGAAATTGGTTGGCAAAAGTATTACTTTCCAGTACCTACAAGAAATTAATGTAATCCTATTCCAGTAATAAGTAGAGAAAAAGAAAATGCAAATTAAAGCTCTTTATGTTTTAAAAATGATTTTATCATATAGCTTTATTATACATGTTTGTACTCCTAAGGTATTTCAAAATATCCACCACGACATTAAAATAATTTATTAGAAAAAAACAGCAAAAACGTATGTCACTTAATTAAGTGTGATTTTAAGTGAGAGTGCTGAAATAATGAAAGCTAATATTTGTTTTTGATTTACATGATAGCCTATAGAATGATAATAATGATAAACATGTAGCTAACTATAACATTACCGAATGAGCACAGCTGTGCATAAATGAATATAATGTAGATCTGCCAAACAATTTCCGTTGAAAGAACCGTAATGAAGGGGAGATTTGAAACAAAGGAGGGCAGCCTTACCTTATCTGCGTCACGTTCATTGAAATTTGTAGGGTAATAAGTTCCTTGAGCGCGCTGGTCTATTGGTAAATTAACCTAGCTACAGACCCAGAGGTCGTGGGTTCCATTACTACACAGAACAAATATTTGTGAGCATGTATTTGTTCTTTGGCAGACGCAAATGGTGTATTTCTATGGATATACCTATACTACCTATAATAAGTAATCTTCGACGCCCACGGACAACGAAGCTCCAAAGGCAATGTACTATCGACCGGAATAAAAGGGATAAAGCCGGCTTTAAGTGATTTTGAATAGAAGGTCCACAGTATGGATTTTGAGGTTTACATCTACAACCATGATTTAACATTGTATTTGTGCGTCATTGGACGTTTCACTTCAATGATCTCCGCTACAGCGATATCTTAAACTGAATTTCGCATCTCAAGGGAGGAGCCCTTAGGGTGAAACACCCTGCCTTTGGCAACGGAGAGTTAGAGCCGCGGCTTACAGAATGGTCACAAAATCGCTCACCCTATCCACTTTTCGCTCCGGCCAAGCTTTGTAAGTTCGCCACCCTGCTTGGTGGAGATGTGAAAAATAATAAAGTAAACAACAATCGAGACTCTGATGTAAAAAAAACATGCTATGCTCAGATTTTATAGCTAATTTCTACCCATAAAGATAGCTATTAAATAAAGACGACAAAAACGTATCAAAATTTGGCACTGTTTTGAGAAGATTGAAAAAATCGCTGGTACTGGTACGGTAATAATAATCATCACACACAGAGATTCCAACCCTCACAATGCTAGAACTATTATCACCGAGTATCCCAAAGTAATATTAATAATAACGGTTCAAATGTTCAACGGTTTAAAGTATACTATGATTAGGGTACAACACAAAGCAGATTGACAACGAGTTGCTGGTGTCGACTGCTAAACTACATAACAATATGAGACTGAAATGAAATGCTAACTAACATACTAGATGTATAAAAAATTTAAAGGTTACTTGATCGAATATAACAGAAAGATTGGAGCAAAGCTTAGTTTCGCGTGTTTACCTCGTAAGGAAAAAGTTGAAAAAAATAATTGGACCAGCTAAGGAAATCTTACACCTGCTGACGAATATGTTTTAATGTGTATATCTTGGTAAATACGCATGAATAACATATGAAATAATAAAATAAGGCTATAATAAATTTATATCTTTGATTTCCTTTATGAATAAATGTGGTATCGTCAAGCATAACAAAGGATCTCAAAAGGAAAGGCTGCATATGAAATTATGAATAAGAGAAAAATGCAAACAAAGGCAATAGGCTCACCACCTATTCCATTTGGGACTTAAGCGTAACTGGTGAAATGTGGGGGTGTACTACACACTCCTC
>DWUN01000345.1:0-24471 GCA_018249975.1 Passova gellias
ATTTTATTTACTTTACATTTGGACCGTGCCATGTAACTGTATAACGATTTTCTTAACAATATTTAGGATAATGTAATTTCATTTTATGTAGTAACTAAAATTCTTGTAATTATGATGTCTTTACACGATAATCTAAATGTGAATAAAATGAGACTAAATATTTTCTTAAAATCCATTATAAAAGTTTCTGAACACAAATTTAAAATTTCTATGTATTGGCATAGACGATTTATAAATGTAAATGTTTATATACAATATTTATAAATTAACTATTTAATAAAGTAATCTTCATTGTTCGATTTCAGTTACCAAACAAACATTGTACCTAACTACCAAATTAATAGTGTCGGCAAAACGACAAAGCTTATTCATTGCTAATATTTCTCTAAATTTGAAAACCAAGATCGTTACTCATGTAATTTTTGATACTTAGTAAATAATTAGTAATCAATGTTTTATCTGTTCGTCTATATTTGTCGTTATGGGTATTAATCGTGTAGCGTTCAGAACGAATACATAAATTGATTTAAAAAAAAACATGCATTAAAAATGTAATACATAAAGTATAATGATCATTTGTTCGGCTCAGAGCTGCATTTATGTCTACTATCCAATTCTGAAATGAAATAAATATTACGATGTCTAAGAACGTGAATATTTGTGTATTTTAATTTTTAATGTTGTCCCAATAACCGTGGTCCCACTTTGATATATCTAATCTATTAAATAGTACTTATTAAATTAAAGCAGTGAATAATTACAATGAGATATGTTTAAATATTAAATGTAATTATCACTACACAGTTTTAATAAAGCTTCAAATTCTACGTGAGTATATTTCCAATACTATAAAAATAGCATCATTTCCTAAGGAAAAAATTAATTTAAGAAGCTGTAATTTGTATAATATCTAAAATTTTATTCTTCGCAAATAGCGGGAGTAGAACGCATAGAACTCTTCCTTGACTGAAGACTGTAAGGATCATTCCCTGCAGAGACGAATTCTAATTTTTCCAGTTTTTCTATTAGATCGACTAGACTATTTTCAGCAGTATGTAAATCATTTCTCAGAGAATTAACAGTATTATGCAATTCTATCAACGAATCAATTTTGCAATTTATTTTGCAAAATTTCTCCTGAATAGATTCACGCGCTCGCTGAGTCTCCTCGACTTGACTAAATATCCGCTGTGTTATTTCACGTTTCAAATCGTTGAACTTACTGCTGAATGTATTATCTTCCTTACTGTTACGTCTTTTTCTTTCGCCCGTGTTGGTGGATAATGTTCTATACTTGTAACCAGAACTGCGAGATGTATAACAATTTTTGTTGAATTTTTCTGACATCCCCAAATGATCAATGATCACTCTCTTAGAAGTCACTTAGCAATCGCTCCATATTAATTACTTTATTGCTGTATTTCAATTTTTTGGAAGGAATATTGGAATTTCGATACTTTTCAATTCCTAATGATCATCATGACATTTAACGTTTCCAAGTATTTATGTTCTGTGGTCGCATATGATCACAGTCCTTTTAATCACATATCTTTCATTTGATATATACGATTTGTCATTATTTTTCATATCAACTTGGGCATATTTTTTTGCTCTTGCATAAGGTTTTGTTACAATTTTATTACGGTTGATTATTACGATTAGTTCAATATCATATACAAATAACACGTTTTGCCACAATTATCAATAGGAAACAGTTAATAAGCATACAATCAATATTTGTAGCTATACCTAAATCAAAAGCCTTTGCTTACTGAAAAGCTGTTACATCTGTTTCGTCTTTAATTTTGTCTATAAATAAGTTATTTACTATGACATAAACTATAAAAGAGAAGAAAAAACCTTAGCGCACACTGACATTCGCCTCACTGGTTAGTCCTTTTATCTTTTGATCGTTCATTTTAGTAAATACTCTAGTTTCGATAAGATGGTTAAATCGTCCCTTTACAATTACCTGGCAAAGAGCTAATAAACGTAACATTCATCTTTAAAATATAGTAATCAAAGGAATGCTGAATATAGTTCATAGTGTGTTTATATTATTTACATTTTTGTTACTAATTGTATTACTAACTTTTTTTTTCAACGTCAATCGTTAATATAAATTACAACGTTTAAACTAAATATTATGTAAAAAATAGTAGCCTTATACAAAAAACTAATTTCAGTGACTGGTGCTGCTGCTGCCATCTATCGACCTTTGCTCAAACGACTACAAACGCCGTTGTCGTGTACGTTAAAAAAAACGGTCATCCCGTTTCTAGTAATTTGTCAAACATCTGTTGGAGGGCAGCACTATAGTAATTCATAAGTGGTGATTTTAATTACGCCTTATGTTTTAGAATGGAAATGCAATCATTTCATTTCAATGCAATGAAAAGTCAATACTTTTCATTTACGAAATATATTAATTTGTATATTATATTACGTACACAAACATTCTACATAAGGGCTCAGAAGGATGAGTCCTTATTTGAATGTCAAGTTAGTGGTAGGAAAATTGCGCATTGTAAAAATAAAGGAAAAAATTAGTTTGTGGAGATAAAATTTAAACCTTTGATTATTCCGCAAATTATCAATAGTGCTGAAGGTCACTGGAATAAATATTCTTCGTGACAACATGGCATTGAGGCTCACAAAATGGACTATTCAAAGGACACCGTTTACCAACCACTTGAAAATGTAGTTGAAAAAATTACTCAAAAACAATAACTCAGGCTTATGCTTGAAACAACAAAAGAGAAGAAACGATTTAGTTTTTATTTAGTTACAATTGTACGCGAATAACAAAAGGGACCCAGCATGTTTCTGGGTTGTATTATCCCGAAGTAAATTTATTTTTGATGAAGTGCAAAAGTCGGAGTAAGTCTTTTGACACATTTATAGTTTTTTGTCGCTTTGTCATTTGTGTGAATGCGGTTCGTGAAGCGTTTGGCACACATGGGCCCAATATGTCCATTGTGCTTTGTGAACAGATCCTAATGAATGTTGGTGAGAACAGTCCTTAAAGATGTTTGTTTTTTTCATTATAAGCAATTTTTTTTAAACATTTTTCACTGCGATACACTTCATACTCGTTTTATGAAAAAAAAAATACAGACGAATTGAGTACCTCTTCCTTTTTGAAGTCGGTCAAAACACTACCTTGTGTTTCTCATATAACTTAATTTTTAAACAATTTATAGATGTAAAACTGAAAACAAGTATTTAACTAGATTATTATTATCATTATTATACTATCACGGTCACTGAAAACAACAGCTGATTACGTAGTTACCTGATGTTAACAACTCGTAGATTTGCTCATTGAAGTTAGTCTACGCATCAATTGAGTGAAAAATATAAAATATTATTGATTCCTAATTCAAATCCGCACAACAAGTAATTTTAATAGCACGCTATTGTGTGTCGTACTCAGGCACACCCACTAAGCCGGGGACGTCGGCAGCAATAAATTTAACGGATTGTCGAGTACTAGGAAAGCAGCAGCAGGTAGGTGCATAATCTGTAACACAATAGAGCGACACTCAAGTTTCTATTCAGTTCTATTTATTGCGAGTCTTTCAATAACCAACTCATATCGAATAAGTCTCGCCCTTTTAAAATCTAAGCGCCACCTTACCTATCGCTTACACTATACACCTTTTTTTCTACTCAAACGTAATATTGTAGTAAGATTTCGTCTAAACAGGGATGAGGTAGTCACGGTTGGCGTCACAGGTATAATTTAACTGTCCCCAAAAGGTCTTTCCCTAAAAAAAATTAAAAGTAGCGTGCTTAAGGACTATTTAGATTTTGTTATTTGTCGAGCAGCCTAGTACCATATAAAACCGTGTGATTCAAATTACCTTTTTTTTGTAAATTGTATGTGGAAGTATTTAGAATTTATTAATTAATAATTAATTATGAATATATAGCTAAAACTAAACAGAAATAAAAAATAACTGAATTTTAGGCCAGTTTATCTTTTTCTCAATATAGACAATATGAGGATAAACTATACACAAGGACAAGCAGGTTCCTTGATAGAGCTCATCGATGACAGCATGTATTTGTTGTGGAGTGACTTATAAATGCTATTACCTATTATATATGTATATTATACACTTTTTTCGTAGTATTGGATTTTTCTCTAAACTCTTAATTGGGTACAAAAATTCCAAGATAGTAATTCGACACCTCATGGTTGTAGAATAGAAAAAATGTAAATAACATAGATGGTGCGCCTAAGGAGTTTGCTTTTTGTCCGCGTGCCGCTCCGTGTTGATCGGTTTTATTGGCGTCGTGTTCAGGGGCCACGTACACCCATAAAGTGGTATTCTTTTATTTTTAATCCCTACATTGTTCAACACTGGGCCTCGAGGTTCAAACAGACGGTGCAACTAAAAAGAGATCCAAATTAGAACGGTCGTGTTATTTTCGTGTACCTCACAGAACAAGCACACTTTCCTCATAACTTACTAGAACGTTTATCTTATTACTCGAACTGCAGTGGGCGGAACAAACATCGAGCGACATAAAAAGTTAACTGCGTCACTTAATGTGTAAGATCAAAACTCTTTCTTTTGTTCATTACAGAAATAACTTTTGAATTCTTTGAGTTTCGTTTGACTTCAGTTGACTTGACTAGTTGATAGTATAGACCTCATCTATATCGATGGCTGAACGGCGTCTTAGAGAAAAAAACAATGACACTATCGCCTATGTGGCGCCACAACTATTAAGTAACAACCGGCCTAAAACGATAGGTCCCATAATTTATCTTTTGTCAACGGTAAACTATCTCTTGAAAGATTAAGTTCAGTCATAAATGGCTTGCTAAACCCAATTACTAAGTTGGAGCGTCTGATTTAATGAATTTTATGGTAGGCGGAAATTACGATACTTTTCCTTTAACTTTTAATTACGTACGTACCTACTGCCTTCATAATTTATGAGTTGTTATTCATCCAATGTTTTCTACGTCATATACTTGAAATTTTAACAACAACCATCTACCATCACACCAGGTCCCTAACAATATAAAATTGAATTTTTTTAACAATTTAACAAACAATTTAAAGTTGAAATTTTAAATTGTTGTATAATTTTTTGGCAAGGGGACTTTTCTTTTTACTAATATTGTGTTTCTGATAAATTTGGCAAAAGGTATCGGACGTTTCTAAATTACTTGTAGTCTGGTGATATCTACCCATGTTAGTGAAAAATCAGCGTAGTCATAAAAAAGAAGAAATCTGTGGATCTGAGACGCGAAGGCGCGGTGAAAGAACGGACAATGCGCGACGTTAATTCCTGCCCTAAAAGCTCTAATTGGTCGTTTTTCTTCGGCCAGCAGGACGGACGGCGGACGAGGGCGAGCAAAAAGTGGAGCCGTCGCGGAATGCGCCCGGTTGAATAACCAGCCGTCTGTATGCCGACATTACTAACTATATATAAACAAGGAGCTCGCGTTGCGTAAAAATACGTTATACCGAGCGTACCATATCGTCGTGATTTATTTTTCGTGCCACCGTGCGCACTTTCAAACTCGGAGCGTGCTTATTTACGTTGCAGGTCGTTTATTTTTTCTCAGATTATCGGAGCTGCGCCAAGAATGTCGAAATCATTCAGCCCGGTAAGTGGGTAGAGGAATTTGCCATTCATATCGTCGATGCCGGCGGAATAACAACGTGGATTTTGGGAGGGCGGCACTATCTGCAATCATTATTTAACTGAACAAATAGCTCGGTTCAACATTGGGTGTAATATTAACATAACGAGTGGGCGTGTAATCGTGTAACAATTATATATAGGTTTTTCCAAACATTTGTAGTTTATAGCATAAATAAGTATAAAATATATTTCTCGATAAAATTGTAGTCAATAACAGGAATGAATGTATTCTGCACATCTCTGTTACACATTTAGCTAATAAAATTCCTTTCGCATTACGAGGCAACATTTGCACTACACAGTAAACAAATTTTCCTCAGTCACGTAAATACCACCTATCTGGCTACGAATTATGTTTGATTTGAGTATATTTACTTCATATTTAGTTAGAAATTGGCATAAATACCTTTGAATCAGAACGAAAGAATAAAGGCTTATGTTCTAGGCTTTGTTAATTAAGTATGTACCTAATTAAAAACATATTTTTATTAGTAGTCAAGTAAAATTATACAGTAACGCAGTTAATAAGCGCTTCATGAAACCTCCACAGAAAGTATAATCGTAACACTATTACGGTCTTCATACTGACTCCTGATTTTGTTTGAAAAGTAACATGCGAGCGCAACCCTGAGAATAAAACAAAAATTCACAACAGTCTTCGTTGTGTGCTCAAGGCAAAAACATACCAGTAAAGTATAAACGCGATATACAAACAACTTAACGATATTTATAACACTGACGTGGGCGCGAATATTATACTGGATACAGCTTCTGTGTGTATCATAATATGTAATCGTATCATATTATAATAATTTATTATAGACATTAGGCAAGCGTGCTACAGCTTAGACTGCACCTCACTTACCATCAGGTGAGTTCGCAGTCAAACGCTAGCCTATCGCTCAATAGTAAATAAAAGTACATAAAGCTTAAACGAATTGTGTATTAACACTACTGACAAATATTAAGATTATTTGTTCGCTTAAAAGGCTTAAACTTTAAGGCCGAATTTTTCTGTTACACAACAACACACACACGCGACGTTTCATTTTAGTCAGCGGTAGCAAGGTATCCAAAACAATATTGAGGTAGAAATTCAGCCCCATTTTATGTCGTTTATGCAGATATCTGTAATTTGCAGTGACGTAATTATTATGTTATTTATAACTGCCGTGCCGTTTTTGCAGTGTGTGAAAGTATTCATTTAGGCAGAGGCTTGGTGTGTCCACTGCCTTACAAATAGGTTTGCCAGGGCTTATAACCGAAAAGCCGGACAGATCCAGTTTAGCTGGACATTTGGGCAAAAAGGCCGGCCGCCCTTAACTGTTTTAGTCTTAGTATAATATAATTTTTTTTTAAAGTAATACAAGGCATTTTTATCTTTTACCATAGAACCTTCCTTAATTTTAAAAAACGAACAAATACGTCACGAACATAATGCCGGTACGTGCTATAATTTGAAAGTAATATGCGATTGCCATTACATATTTCGTTACATCTGGTTTGTGCTAGTGACCCCTTTGGACCGAATTGAAAGAGGTTCCAATCAAAAAAATTGTCAAATTTAAAAAGCCGCACAGGTCGGACAGCGTTTATTTCGCCCGCACACGCAACCAAAACGCCTGACTGTCCGGCTTCATTCGGATTCCTGGCAACGCTACTTACATGTAAGCGTGCGGAGTAACTCACACACAGCATATCGTTCACGTGCTCTACGCTGTGTAAGTAGGTTGTGTGTAAGATTTGTATACATTACTCGTATGCGTCAACGTGTAATGTATACAAAACTTCGCTCGTTGTATAGTAATTATGGACCGTATAAACGTTCTTCCCAGAAACATTTAAATAAGAAAATACAACAATCTGTGGGGACCCACTGTTCCAATGGCCTGGCAAACTCCAATGTTTGTACAATATAAAAAAAAGTTCCTATTTTCTAAGAAAATATTCACAAATAATAAAACGATTATTGAATTTTAACATTAGCATACGAATTTCAGGAAAAATGTTCTTTCTTAATTAATTGCTGCATGGATCTCGCCGAGCGTGAACTTGACATGTGGACTGTAACCTACAAATTAATATGACGCTAAACAAAAGCCGTTCCCGATTCCTATAGCCATGCACGCTCCATGTAACAATAGTGGGTGCGTTCCTAGACACTGGGGTCCATTGTATTGTGGTTGGATTGTACTACGCATTGCTTAAGCCGAGTGCAAGCGATCATTCCTATAGTTTATTCGACAGATTTAATTTTCATTAGCTGTTATTCTTAACCGTTTTAAGTGACATAGTCATAAACATGTTTTAGTCTCGTGCTGGACATAGTGCCCTAATGAGCGCCATAGTGTCCTGCCCACTTGAGGCCTTTCGTGGATCGTCACCGACTTAGCCGACATATACATATACTCGTATACTCGTATGTGATATTTTTTTCTTCATGTATCTGAGCACCGGTAATTACTAGCCAAGACAAGACACCTTGGTGTGCAGGTGAATTCAAAATACGCCTAAAAATAACAAATATGTCAGTTCAAAGCAGTACTTGCGAAAATTTCAGTAAAATGGAATGCACTGCCGCTACACAATTGTATTCCAGTGCTACCACATTCGACAGGCCTAGTAGGTAATAAACAATTGTAACATCTAGGTATGATTTGTTAAGTAAGACAAGGTTTTTTTTTAAACAGAAAGTTGTCGATCGTTTGTGTACAGCCTTACGGTGGTAGAGGCGGGCGCGGAACACGGGCCCGCGGGTCATTATCCTGAGACTCGGCCGGTAGGTATAGTAAAATTGTAGTAAAGTGACTGCTCGGCCGCGACTCCGACCTACGGTGGGCGCGTTCGGCAGATATGCTCGTGCTTTAAGCTCTTTGTGTTATCTGCACGCTTGGTAAATAGCTCTCTTAATCATTTTGTTGATCCATTAAGTTTAGTAAAAAAAATAATTTTACGATATAACAAACAGTCTAATAAAAATGAAGTTTATGACGTTAAGATACTTTAGTACCTACCTATTATTAATAATGCACGAATATCGTTAGCCAGCCTAGAAGATACACGTTTGCGACATTTTTAATTAGTGATATTATTAGGTACAATGCTACTTATAGTAATTAGCGTGGTATTGTTAATCGATTTATAAGTATGCATATAATGTGTGACATTATTATTTACTATATTTTTGCTAGTGTAACAATTATCAAGTATTTTTTTTAACCTTAAGTGTCAATTAAGGTTGTAAAAATAAAATATTGGTCTGAGACCCGGCAGTGTACCGAATTGAAAAGAACGCACGCCGATATTTATGATGTAATTAATGATTGAATTACACAATATATCGGCAATGAGTGTTTGGTTGGTATTGTAAGTGGCCTATATAGTGCTAGAAAGTGATTCTCGTGTATATCGGATGGTTGATCGTTAACCCTTTTTTTCTTAACTTTATAGATCATTTACGTTTCTTAGATCTACAGATCAAACGGAATACTCACATTCTCTTTGGCAAAAAAAAACAGTAAAATGTCCGCACAAGCGGACTGTTTCTTTTTGGGCGTGTATAGTTAGAATGAAACATGTGTTATTATCATCTCGATATGTATACGTAATATAAACGAGACTAAGTAGCTGACATTAAAAAGCGGTAAAAGCTTGGATAAATAAATCAGCTTGTATCGTTTCTACGTTTCATGTACTAGAGTAGCGGAGAAAAACATTGATTAAAATTAAATATGGGCTGAAGGTTGCGGGGTCGACGGCCTTGTGACGTTGTGCAGCAAGTCATACACCAGCACCGCCTAACCTAACCTGTGTTACAGCTTCTAAATAGTGGAATACACCACTTGATTTTGTTATAGTTTGGAATTCATAATGAAATACTCATTTTTGGTGCCATTTTCATTTCGATATCAATGGAAATCAATATTGGACATTAAAATAGACACTGGATGACTAATATTTTTTTATTGTGTATTGATACTACAGCTTGAAGGAGACCGTTTAAAATTAATATTAATGAAAATGTTTATATTTTATGAATACTGACTGAAAGCCCTGCGTCTTGCAGGCCCTAAACCATATCTTGTATTAATAATCTGATGTAATTAAATAATGTAACATTATTAGGGCTATCAATTATTCTGCCTCTATAGGAAAACTGTAAAATAAATTAGTACTAAACACAAAAACAACAACGTGCGTAGGCAAGTATTTCCTTATGGCAATTTCATTTCTCTGAATACATTAAATATACAATAACATTATGAGAGTACAATTAACAATCTTTGCTTAACCTACATTATGTTTTTAATATCTCCCAAATACATTTTATTTGTTGTAATCCTGTTAATATACCCTAAAAACAAGGAATAAATTATTGTTTCTAACAACACAAATACTGATTTATATCAGTTCATAATACTTACGATTTTTCCGTTTTATGAATTGATCTCTTCCATGGTGTTACTATGTTGTTTAATCTTAAACTTTAAACTCCTACTGTTGGAAGAAAAAAAAATTATTTTATTATTAATTTAAAGATAAATTATAAATAGTTACAGTGACTCGACGTTAAGAAATAGATATGGCAAAGATGTTTTTTAATTTTTCCAAGAACTACAATTCTCTAGTACCTACAGTTTTTAATGTACCTTTAAGGTTTGGCCCGCATAAACCATGTAAGTGCCCAAAACTCAATTTTTTGTCGACTGTCTTAAAATATTTATAGTTAATTTTATAAAAAAAAAAGGTAGCCTATGTTCAATCCCAGGCATAAAACTATCCCCATATTAAATTTCGGTATAATCGGCCAAGCGGCTCGGCATGAGTAATCTCGTCGCGTTATCTTAAATTTTCGTTGCATTCGAAAAATTTTTACCCCGCCAGTAAAGAAGTTTTAGTTAGGATTCATTTATTTATTAGCAATTTTGCTGCTGGCAATAAATTTAAGACATAAAATATTGTTCATTGTTTAAAAAAATACCTGACTGTAATAGGTTACGCAGAGATATAGAGATAGTGAAAATCCGCTTGATAGCTACCGCGCTGCGCATCGAGCACCGCATATTCAACCAACTGCCGACACGTACAGTATAGAGCTAGTTTCGCTAGTTTGTGCGCCGGCGCGCCAGCGACTGGCAATAATTGAGTAATTGTCGGCAATCATTTGTTTAGCGGCGCATTTAATAAGTAACATCGTTTCGCGCTAGAATTGTTAACCTCGCTATTTTAAGATGACTTGCCCTAGTTTGCCGGTGCAGTACCTACGTATTATTATCGCATCTCGACGGACTAACGAGTCGGTTATTAAGGATGTTGATAAAAAATGTTGTTAATTAGGCAAACATGATAAAAACTGAGCCGGCTAGCTTCTTTATCGGTTATTTTCGTGCAACGCGGGGTAATTGGAATAACAACCGCAATTACCATTATGACGGTGATAGGCGTTAAATAAAGCAGTTGGTAACCGACAAGCAAATTGGCGTTTGATTTGCGTAAGACATTTACGATTTTTAAACGCTCTGAGTTCTTCTTTTAGATGAAGAATTAAATACGTTGCAATAATATCTACGTAATTCAAATTATTCTGTATCTAATCAATCAAATGGTAACTTGTCTTACACAAACTTTGCTAATAAATAATGAAGTTTTCTTTAGAGGAAACGAAAATTTCATTTTTTTATCCACAGGGAAAACTTGTATCCAGTTTGTGAAACGTATTGCACCTCTATATCTAATATTTATGGATAGTTTGAGTCTGAATTTTATTATGTCACTTCTTGTTAGGTTTAAATAGAAAAGGCACAAAGCGACATGGCGCCAGCGGCGATACTTTGATAGAGTCGGACATGTGTCATTGTCTAACTCAATTTAATATGTGAAAAGATATTTGTTGTTTTTCTACGGTACGGCAAACATCTGTATTTAACTCTACAAAAAACAAATACACAGTTTACCGTCTATAAATGTAAGTATTCATATACGTATATTTGTGATTAAGAAAGTGCGTAGGTACTTACGTTCTTAAATTTAAAACTATTATATAGGATTAATACAAAAGTTTGTTAATACCCAGTCAATACAAATCATTTCTACAAAAATCTACAAATAGTTACGATTTTGTATTAAAAATAATTCGATTTGTTAGGTCTCGAAAAATAAAACGCATTTCCGAACGATAATAATATAAAAAAGTTATGCTCATGTATACTGAGCGCAGTACATCGCATTATGCTCGCAAATGTAACCGAATCGATTAGTCGTCAGTTTAAAATCAGCACCGCATCGGTGAAAATAATGAATTATGTATTATCCACCAGTTTCTTCCTAGTTTGTTAAAGCTTTTACATTATACATTTCTGACACGACTGTAAATCAATATGTGAATTTTCCATATGACTTACCATTTTTTCTGTCATTGAGCGTATTTAGGTATGAAGTACGTACGA
Source organism: Passova gellias (assembly GCA_018249975.1). Taxonomy (NCBI): domain Eukaryota; kingdom Metazoa; phylum Arthropoda; class Insecta; order Lepidoptera; family Hesperiidae; genus Passova; species Passova gellias. The sequence continues at coordinate 12,117 of DWUN01000345.1, forward strand.
AATCATGTTCAAATAACATCAAATAGATTTATATTATACTAGGTTTTGCCCCCGACTTCGGCCCGCCCCCGCTACAAAAAATGTAATTTTTTACTACATCACATTAGAAACTCTTGCATTGCTCTATCTATTAAAAAACCCTCATCAAAATTCGTTGTGTAGTTTTAAAGATCTAAGCATACATAGGGCCAGATAGCGGAAAGCGGCTTTGTTTTATACTATGTAGTGATAGTAATTAAAGTTTTCCAACAAATATATCGATCACAATTTCGTATCGGCCGGCTTTATATTCTCACGCGGTTCGTGCATTTAGCAACATCGCGTGATTGCTTCCAATGTGGCTTCCACGTCTCCCGATACCTCCCATGGGAAACTATAAACGTTCATTCTTACATGGCGTTACATACTCCTACGCTTATTATCGTGCGAAAACAAATTTAAACGTTCAAGAGATTAATAGAAAAGAGCGATTGATTATTGTTATCGTATTACAATAGTATGTAGGTACCTCCATCGTAGTATGTGGCTCACTTTAAATACATGAATATTAAAAGAATATAGACTTACTGTGTCGTACTTGAATATTTTATACATTTCACTAGATAGACGATAGAAAGCTAAAACTTTCCGTTTTTATAACCTGACAAATCAAATTATTTATTTTTTACCGCTATATTTGTCTGAATAACAATATGACGTACCTACATATCAAATTACGTGATAGATAATGTATGCTGACAATGAAAGAATTTCACGTTCTTTTGCCGAACTAATCATATCTACCTCACAAAGTACGCGCATTTGTCAGCACATAATAAAACAAGGTAAGGATTGCAGACGACAAAAAGAACGACATAACCGCCGGTGGCATGCCGAGTGTTGCTTTTATTACGTCTCCACGAGCGCATAGCGTTTTCTTTTTAATTTCAATGAAAAATCATACGCACCGGTTCTAAAAACTGGCATTCCATCTCAGCGTTAAAAAAGCGTGTTCCCAGAAAATGCCCGGCCGGAATGCAGCTGCGCAAACCGCTTATTAGGGTACCGCGGGAAAAAATTCGAAACCTGACATTAAAGAAATGTTAAACAATGTTCTGTTATAAAAATGTGTCGAAGATATTTATCTTCATATTTTTCAATTAAAATGGAAATTATGCGCACACTCGTACTTCCGAGTTGTATTTTTCTGTGTAACTATGTATAAGCCCGACATTCAAATATCAAGCTTCGATTACCAGCCTTACGTTTTAAAATGCATAGTTACGTCTTGTAACTCGTAATGCGTAAATTGTCTCGTTATATACACACTATGTACACACTATGTAGCAAAGGAATGCGTTTCGTGACCGGTCAGCAAGTCGCGCTTCCCACGAGATCCCTTCTCATGTATAGATATGTACTTATTATTTTTGTTCCACCTTCACTAACCTAACGATATCGAAACATCTCGCGGTGCAATCGGGCTCGAAGGTCAATCGTGTCAGGAACCTTATTGTACTAGGACCAATGGAAGAGTGCCTTTTTATGTTTTTCCCATTAGAATGTCAGGCCACACAACGATACGAGTTATGTAACGACATGGAATCGATCACGACGAATATGGTAGATAGCGAGCGCGGGTCGCAAAAAATACCGACCGCGAATAATTCATACAGTGTATGTGGAGCTTTACATTGAATGCTTTCCAATCGCACAAACAATCGAGTGTACGCATCGCATACCTTTTTCAAATATTTCTTTTTCTCATTTCGCCGTTTCCTTTCCTGGCTTAGTGCCACATGTTTTATTGATGGCCGGTTCATTGATATTGCTGGCTCGTTCAGTCGGTGGGTGAGTGGCCACTTATGTGAGCCATAAAAGGCCTAGCCTTGGCCATATGGGGAAGCCGTCACACTGCGAATGCATTCATGCGCGCACGCATATCAGATCGACGGGTTACAAAACAAAGTGAGCGCCGAATCTCTTATGTTACGAATGTAATAATGTCTGTTGTTATAGTAAGTATATAGGAATCTTTCATTTGTACGTGCGAAGTAAGAAATACTAATTGCTGATATAATATTAATTTCATACGGCACCGCATGTTTTACAAAAAATACTTGGACTCTTGAAGAGATGCGTTTCAAAAAATAATGAAGCTTGGAAACATGATACAAATGTCTCCAAGAATTTTTGTTCTTCTTATTAATTGTAAATGTGAGTAGAGTAGATATTGATTTATAAATTTACTTAATTTATCGAAAATAATGTTTCCTATACAATGCAAAACAGTACAATTACTGACATCCTAACTTTAAAATTACTTGATTGGTTAGAACAAGTTTCCTAATACTTTTTATATTAACATTGTCACTGGGTTATTGTGGTATATGTTCAAAAAAACTAGTTTCACGCTGAAACTTTGATATAAACAAAATTTTACATATCATTATAAAATTTAATATTTTTGAGTAATACATATTTGAGTTTTGGTTTACAATGGCCGATAATGTATATTATCGTTTATGATGTATTTATCTCCGTATAATGATATCGCGCGTGTAGCTGTGTGGCTGTGTGCGTTCGCGCGTGTGTGTGCTCACCTGACTGTACAAGTGCGGAGTGGAGTGTACACTAGATAGAAGGTGTAATGTACGCACGTGTCGCTCAGCTGGTAGAGAGGGGAGCATAGTGGGGTCACCCTCCTCCCGCCGTAGTGATGTCATACTGTTCTCACTTTTATATCGATTGCTATTTAATCATTAATTTAATTAATAATAATTGAAATTAATTAGTTTCAGCTTTAAATCCTATCGTTAACTGTATTCGTGGCCGGTAGAGTGGACATTTTCAGTGTTCGAATTTCATTGGGTACACCTTAGCTATACCTAAATTTAAATTGAGGTGGTTTTGTGAACTTCTTAGAGGAATAATTTACAGAAATTCAAGCAGGAGATGTTGTTCGTCCAATCTTTCTACTCTGAATTTATGTTGGTGGTGTTGATGGAAGGGGTAGTGCGGCCCTAAAGTCGCACGTGTCGCGGCCAAGGCTGCGGCGAGAAAGCTCCGATCCGCCCACGCTCTGTCTGATACGCACACTGCGGTACCATCACTGTGTTTATAGTATAGACTCAACACCGACAGAGCATCTACTTCAAACCTCTCTAAACGTATTAATACCAAAACAAAAGTCTAGTAAGTTTTGTAAGTAAACTGTATTACAGAATATATTACTTACAACTCTTATTATAAACACGTAAAATATCTTTATCAATCAATAATGTTTACAGTGAACTCAATGTTATTGTAATCTAATGTTTCAGCGAATTCGGCAATTAAATGTGATATAGACAGCTCGCTTGCATTACAAGTAAATGAATGGTAACAAAAATGGTAACGTAAAGCGCAGGCCATAATGGAACGACACCAGAGCCTATTACTGAGCTTCAATGTTTAGTCATCGTACTCGCTGCCGGATCGTGTAGCACCGTTGCGTGTGTGCGATACTCAGTTGTACGTACATACAGACAGGTTGTCAAACATGCGTGTGTTGCTCTCATGCTCCGTAACTTGTTTAGTTAACAAATTCTTAGAATCATGCCAATGTCACTTTAACTTTATCTCTGTACGGCAGTTTCTTCGATTGGTTTTCCCGGAATCGCAACGGCGCTACCTTTTGCTACTTGCTAAATTCTGTTAGCCAATTCTTTTGCAAGATCCAGAAATCTTATTACAAAAGTTGCACAATGCCAAATATTCTACAATTTCTTCATGGGCTTAGTACATCAATTCAACTGTTTAACTTTTCATACGAATTGCCTGAATTTCATGGGTCCCTGGCGGTGATATACTACATTTTTGTTTTTTCTTCTAGCTGAAACATTCTTCTATGTGGAACTCATTGAAAAGGCATTACTCAGAGTAGTACATATACTAAGTAACAAGACAAAAGTATATTTAAAAAGTAGAAGAATAATAATGAGCAGGTCAGGTCTGACAGGATAGACATATTTGGTACGTGATGTTTTCTGCCTAACCGTTTAGGGACCTAGAGTGATGGTATAATAAGTATATTTAAGGCATATGCTAAGCTCTTTAAAAGTGTAATAATATCTCCGATCGAAACTAGCTACCTCGCAACACGACGACGTCGAGGCTGGGCGTTCACAGGCCGATGTATTGGAAAAGATAAACATTTTTAATTAGGCAACATGAATCCGAGCGCGCTTCCGTCGACAACAATGCACCTCGTTTTGACTTGTGCACTAATTAAGCGATCTTTTAAATACCCCGCGGGTAATTACCGCAACGGTTTTGAAGTAATTAAAATTTGGTACAACTAAAGGATGCATGGAGCAGGGTTTTGATTTTTAGAAAAAAAAGTTTACAAGCCATGTTAGTGTTTTTTTATTGTGCTTTCGGGTTGTAACTGAAATATTATTTTTTTATTTATCAAATTATATCTATGGTGTGTCTGTAACGTTCTAGTTATTTGAAAACAGCAATGATAATATATATCCCGTCATAAAGAGATATACATATTATGGAATATGTAGGTGCATATTATATTGTTCGTTATCTACGTTTAATTTTTATTGCTTGTTAATGACAATTTATTGTCCTGAAAATAAAGGATTTACCATGGAAACGTGAAAATATCAAATTGATAATACAGTATTTTTAAAGAAATCTAACGACGTCGTGTAGCAAACGTTGTTTATCTCTGAAGCTGGCAAGCCTTAAGGGGTGGGGTGCGTTCTTGTTTGTATTTGGGTCAGTAGGCGCCGTTGCATCCAACCTGCGTGTCTCGCAGCCTGACCTACATATTTTGGGGGCTCAAACGGTACCGGAGTTTTGTGTCGCCATAATCATGCAACTGTTCAATAAATAACAAGGAGTGTGTTGTGATAAGACATCTTTTGTATTAATTGTGATATAATATTTTGAACAGTAACAAATCCTTGTATGTAGAGTAGCAGGCACCAATTATCCGTCTCTACATTTTCAGTTGTGTCCGTTGTCCATTCTAAAATGCGAGTATGCAGTTACGCGTGTTTTGTCTCATTAAATGAACAGCGCACAAAGATGGGCCTCTTCGAGTGTGTTATGGGTAGAGGTATGCCCTTGCTTATATCTGGGTCAGAGGGCCCCGATGCATCCAGCCCGCATAGAGGTCGCGACCTGACCTATTTCGGAGATGTAAATAGAGCCTTGTTTATCAATAATTTCAATTTTATACCAAAACAGTATTGAAATTTGACAATAATTAATATGTAAAATTTGGTAGCCGTTAAAAAAAAGTTATAATTTGAATGTATAGATTCATGTCTAATCATTACATCTGATCATGCTTAATTATTACTACTTTAAATGTCACTTCACCCTGTTCTTATTCTTCACTCTGTATAAAAGTGAGTATCTCTAGCAAGCTAATTGGTTACTATCCAGGCTAGAAGATAGACAACGTTAAAAGGCATTGGGATTACTTAAAATGTACATAATAATATCGATATTTACCATTAAAATTAAATTAAATTCAAATTATATCAGCCATTGATAAGTGGAAAAATGATAAATATTAATGAATATAAACGATTCTAGAGTAAGTGCTTTGTTTAGCGTCAAGTAAAGTAGACTGTGTTAAAAAACCAGTCCTAGTTCTCGATTAGCACGCGAGGCCAAATGGAACGAGGAATATTATTCCGCTCATTATTTCCCTTCAAAATTATATAATGAAATTAAAAAAATATTACAACCACGTAATTTTATATCCAAAGTTGACAACCTAGTAAATATAATTTACTTATAATGATTTTCATTCCTCATTACAATAATCATATTCTGCAAAAAATGTTACTACGTCGTACTTACACTATTGGCTACGTATACAAAAATATATCAACAGCATTAATAGATAAATGCTAAATTTGTAACTCTAACATAATAGTACCTACAATATCAAAACATGGAAACATTAAGCATACAGCATGCCTATCTCTGCAATTATGAGAATGCGTTATCTACAGAACAATGTGTAAGCACAAACTAGACAATTTCATCACTCCAAAGTGCACTATTTCTTTGACTTTATGAGCTATTGCAATATGCATATAATAAAGACTAACATTAAACTGACCCGATATATTTCTCGGTCCTGTTATGTGACACAACAATAGTACAATTAATTGCATTCGCAGCGTATTCACGAGGCGTACGCGCATCTTATCTTCCTTTCACATGTCATAAGGTTGTAAATTATAATCTGCAGCGTAACACTATGAACTCTAATGTAATGTGTTAAGTACTAATTTTACGAATAAAAACATGCAATTATGTCTCTTCAGATTAGATGGCGTCGATCCTGTACATTTGTGCTCGTGCGACATTTACGCGGATATACTCACACGTCGACCGGCGGGATTATCAAGTTGGCAAGTTTATGCGGCGGCTAATCAAAATAAAACCGCAAATATTGTTCTGAGAAGAGCTCGTCCACGATTCTTTTACCGGGGAACGGCAGGTCCTCAATAAAAACGCGATTTACGATTTCATTAAAAAGGAAGCTTAAGTGATAGCAGTCATAACGGACTCAGACATTCAATTTTGTCGATCCCTTATTATCTATATATGTATATATGGACTAAGTAAAATAACATTTCTGTAATCGTGTTAATGTTTTGTTTCCTTACTTTTATCACCGTCGTATAGTACCCACAATTTACGCTTGTGTATTCGAAGAATAAATTGGTGCTTACTTCTCAAGTCTACAAGAGATCTCAGAGGAGAGTCAACGAACCCGGATCAATGTACGGCAACCGTCATTATTAAGTTGTAAACAAATCCCCGACAGTCGTCTGTCGGTACCGAATCACTTGCGGAATGTCGGTTTAAATACAAATGTGACTAAAATACGTAGCACTAACAATAACAAAAATACATTGTAAATATAATCTATAAAACAAGTGCTAGAAATGTTACTAATACTTTGCTTTTATTAACGATCTGTACAAGTATGAGCCAAAAAGCATGTAATATATTCATCTTGAAGCTCGCGTGAAACGAACCACGACTGAAGCTGTTTTGGTTTTGTTTCAAAAGATTAATAGTCTCAATTCGTCGTATTGCAATTCAGAAGAGCCAGCCAGTGTAGTAAAAATAAATACGACTAGTAATGATGCCACGTGTTCTGTATTTGCGTAGGAATTGCGTAAGATTAGAGTCCTTTTGGTAAACTTTGATTAAAATCGTGGCGTTTATATCATGGGCTTTGTTTTCTATGTCTTACCTATAAATTATTGCATCGATACGTAGTGTCAATAATAAATTGCAACAGTTTTACTTCAATTTTAAAGGGTGCTGGTAATGCAACATAAATTTTGTATCAGTGAATTCATTTGTTTTCGAAAGCGCACAATACAGACGTTATGATCATTTCAGTTCACTTGACTTGGGATTATATCCATGAAGAAAGCATGCGAATTAAATGTTCTCACGGTTTTATGAACGCTCTTGTTGGAAAGTATTGATAGTGAATATCGGACTTGACTAAACATAAATAAATTTAATTTCCCAAACTTCTTAGATACAGCCGTTATCAAAAACCTGTATTACAACCGTACCGGAGTAGTAAAAAACTTGTGAATTCCTTCTAGTATTTTATAGTTTCTTTATAATTGAACGCTTATAGTTTGCTAATTATTAAGAATGCTAAACTAGCACATTTAGGAGATTTTTTCTGTCTGAGCGCTATGACTCGGTTCCAAAGAATCTTCTAGGTCAGAAACGTCGCACTGACAATACCTTTCTGTGCATAAGAGAAACTAAAACTCAAAATCACAAGGAATGGCGTAACATTATCTAGCTAGCGTTTTGTGAAGACGGTTGTGGTCATCTTTCATCAAATAACTCATGAAGTATGAGACGCTCTCGAAATTTTTGGAGGTTGGCTTATTTTACTGCATGTACATTTATTATTTCACCAAAGTTTTACCTTGTACTAAAAAGTTCCTATAAAGGATTATGTATGATTGAAGTAATAAACAAATAAAGTATTATCGTGTTCCTTCGCTCGTAAGGGGTTCTATTAATACAAACGACAAGATTTCACTTCCATGTGGCTAAGCGTAAACTTGTCGGATATGACAGTTGTTACAATAAGTGAGCGCTGCTATTTTAAGCTAATTACGTAAATATACGATCAGTAAAGCGATCAGTTGTACGAATACGTGTGCTACGTATTGATGTTTGGATGAAGTAAAGAGTTAACATTTGATATTTGTTTGCCGTTCTAACTACTTAAAATATACATGTATTTTTAAGAGTTTTTCAACATTTCCATAATTTCTTTTAAAACAATAAATCATTCCTTAACGACATGTTATATTGTGTGTTTCCAGGTGTTAGTTTATTGTAATAATAAAATATATGACCAGCGAGACCATGAATTCAGTTATTATTATTCACCTACGACTGAGTTTACAAGTTCAAACTTAGTTTACAACATTATTCAACTTCAAAAATGTAATTAATTACAACGCATTGACATAGGTTAATTGCTGTTGATGTGTACCACAACTGAATTAACACATTTGTAAGCTTTTTTATAAATGGCCATTTATAAATAAAAAAAATAAGTTCAATACAGAAAGAAAAACAGAAATTCATACATATTTGTACAAAGATAGAGTTTTTTTGAGCTTAAAATTATTTTAAACGTTTTATAACATTTATATATAACATCACGCCAGGTCCCGAACGGGGTTTAAACACTTTCAAAATGCAAATTCGTATTAGTTTTTAGGGAACATATTTGGCACTCGGTGCTTACTGCTTACCCTGTTAGGGAGCTCACGTGATGGTATAATAATAATAACTTTCTATCAATACGGTATTAATGTAATTCTAATTGTTAATCTAACAACAACACGAGAACTGTATTAAGCTTAATGAAATCACCTACGTTACTCACGCTGAATGTCATTTTCATGCCAACGCATGCCAGCCTATATTTGTGGCAGATTTCAAAGAGAGAAGCGGTCGTAATGCGCACAGGAACGGCACAAGCTCGCCCCTAATGAGCTCGCAACGCTTTGAACTCGAACTTATTTCAGACGGAAAACAATGTTGCTTTGTCGTTCTGAGAAAACAAATCTTCACACGCCACCGCGTCCGATTGTTTACTACGAAACCATTGGCTCGTGTTCCTTTCGCTACGATGCGCGTGGGCTTAGCACTTTTCTTGCGAGTCTTTTTCAATTTAGCGATAGTTTTGACAGGATGTTAACGGTTCAACAAGAACTTAATCGGATATCCATTTGTTACGCATTTATTGACAGGAAAAAGGGTTTACCGAATTATTTTATTTAGACTGTTCATCGTTATAGGTAATAGAGCATTAATTACAACTATTGATATAGCATCATATCAGGTCATTAACGCAGCAGGGAGAAAGCAAAGAATGCAAATAAAAAACTCTATCTCTATGCTTACAGACCAAAAGACTTTTCTTCTTTCGTTGACTAGAAAACATTAACGTGTTTTTAAAGTAATTATTCTGTCCATTTAAAATGACTAAACATTGCCTGATATTAGACATCCAAAGACAAATGGGCGCTCAGTAAGATTTTATTACAGTGATTTCGTTTCAAATTATTTTTATTAAATATATTCAGTAATACTATTTACCTGTGCTATTCATATAAAAAAATATTCTTCTTTATTGAACATTTTATATTTGGTGAAATTCATAACAGCTATACTCGTATAAACTGATGAAATATGCTATTGTAAGTATTTATACTGATTTATGAAATTGGTTGCATGTAATTATTACTGCGAGCTGGATTTCGTTACCTCGCTACAATGCAAACGTAGATAAATTGTGATTTACCTAGAATGTCTACCCGCAACTATTGTATTACAGTTATTTATGTTTGAGCAAGTTGTACAAACGGCCCTGATTACATTTATGTGAGATATAAACAGAAACTAGACGGCAATGCGTAGGTTTCGTCTAAAATAGATTAGCAACCGCCCAGACACGTTCCGAGCTCAATTTGTTTGGTTACCACATATATTATTGTTATGTATACTTAGTCCGTTTAATGGGCCCATTATTTTCCAAAACCTACGTGAATTGCTGATAGCTTTCTGAAAATAGATCTACCTCTTAATAAATACCGACATACATATGTGTAATATTTCATATCTACATTCTTATTTATTAACCAACATTGAAAAAATTAGTGTGACTTGAAAAGTTAACTTGAGGTTCCCTTATCAGGTGAAAAAGTTGAATTTGAATTTTGAATTTCGAAGTAGGAACAAAACAGTTAGATTTATAATCGCATTAATGAATAGTTACGGTATGAAATAATTTGTATAACATAAAAAATATTATTTTTTTAAGCCGCTATTTCTTAAAATCCATTGTATTTAGAAGTGTAAATATCGTGATAATGACTGATGGCTACTAGCTTTTAATCTCTTAGTTGAATCTCTCTCTTTAATGGTTGAATCTTACAGCACCTTATTATTCGTACTGCCTGTGCAGGATTTGTCTTCAGTAGACCTTGCAAACCACGTCAAATAAATGTTATTCCCTTAGTCTGTGCAGTTTCTAGACCGCAATATCACATTTCATCATATTATATGATTATTTTTCTGGGTTGTCATTCAATCGCTGTAAAATAAATTACTTATCCTATGAGAAAAGTAACTATAAATATTACATTTTTCCCTTTATGTGGTGAATAACAAAAAGCGTTACACCTAACTTAATGAACCAGATAGGTATCGAAGTATCTTTATTAGGAATCAGTACATTAGTGTATAGACAGCAGCACGCAATACATAGGTAGAGTAGAGAGACTAAAGCTGTACAAGTAGAGCAGTATAGTATTTAATTTCTTGCCAGATACGTGTCAAGTAAAGACGCGGCTTTCTGTAATCCCAATAGAACAGCGAACCCCGAACGTTATTCCCTACATCCAGTATACTAATAGTTGGCGGACGAATTTCGTTAGTCACAATGAGCATTAATCGCATGTCACAAATGGCGTAACATTTATACCTGTGTCACAGTCCATTAAAATATCAGGTACATTTTGAAGAGCACCAGCTTTTTGCAGTAATATTCTATATTCGGTAAAAATGAAGTTTTGCTACATTGAAAACAATTTACGAAACGATGTACTTATAACTGTCTATTCGTTGCGAATAAATTTTGCTTTTAGCAATGTATTCCAAGATTTAAGATAACTGCTTGTAATATTATTTAAGATAACACCGGTGAATTCTATAATATATTCTATATAATAATAAAGTATATGCGTTAAAATGTAACAATTGATTTATTGAAGTACGGTCGATTTTCGGCCGACGCGCTGGGCGACTACTAGTTATAATAATGATGGTTGCGGTATCTAAGGGACTTTATTTCCTGGACGAATCGCGATAGAACTAATTGTACAACTGCGCGTTGGCTTGGACACATACCTCACGTGGGCTATTTTAGTTTGACATTTCGTTTATTCCTGTCGTTGCCAGACGTAACACTCGATTGCATGTAGCGTGTACCGCGTCTAGTATGTGGGTTGAAGGGGTTATTAATGAGCTGGCCAGAGCTACATGCATACGACAACGTCTATGTACAAATACCAGTGATATATTGAATTATATGTGTAATCTTTATGTCCAAAAATTTTCCGCAACACAACAATATTTGCTATGCGTCCTCTGGGTCGTAAGGATATGGAAAACCACGGGCATTATAGTTAGTTTTAGAAATCTCAGTTTAGATGTAAATGAGGTGGATAATTGCGGTTTGCGCGTGATATTATGAGAACAGGTCTATGAAACTAGTGTAGCAATGCTTCGCATTCATTTCGGGATTTATAAACAATTCTGCTTAAGGTTTATGTATTATACCTCCAATCAATTGGACTTTTTTCCACTTAGGTAATAATTTCATGATAAATTTAAACCTTTAACTCCTTTATATAATTTTGAAAAATTATAAAGATTTTTATTGTAGGTACTTGAAGGAAGTCAAGTCATGACTTCCTCAAAAAAGATATTTACTTAATAAAGTTAGGGACAGGCATATTAAGTATTTTCATTTTGCTATGATCATCCTGAAATTCTTTTGCCTTTAGCATTAAGTAGACATACATTTAAAATCGTCAAAAATGCTGGTTATTTAAAATTACCTTGATCTAACCTTCTTTAGTATTTTTGGGATTAGTTCGAAGTAAGTACGTACGTCTACGTCTGTCTGTTCCGATTACAGTTACTTCAGCATAATATGCGGTAATTAATCGTTTCCACTTCATTGCGACAAAAAACATAAGATATAAAATCAATTCAATGATTGCAA
>DWUN01000346.1:0-24433 GCA_018249975.1 Passova gellias
TAACAGTAAAACTAACTACTATACACATCAGTTATACTAAATATCATATTATTTCAATTTGGATAATGAAGTGGCTGTATATTCGTATGTATAGAACGAGAATTTACAAATACTAATCATGACAAATTTGAATCGTTCGTCAAAACGTAATTCACTGATTAAATCGCTTTGACGTGCCACGCTCAAATGCACAATCGCGTACTCTACGAGTACATCATACACAGCTAATGCTGGACTCGTTAATGAATCCTACTTACTCGTAGTTTTTGCCAATACGCTTTTAAAATATTATTCTTGGTTTTTTACCTATTGTACTTAAATGAACGGTTATCAAGATTACGGTAAATAAGAAAATATAGATGGCGCGCGCGGAACGAAGTAATTTCATACTTTCTTCTCGGTTCGTATACAATTGTCACAGTTTTATAAATGGTATCTTTTCAGGTTATCTCTTTGACCGGTCCCTGAATCCGACATTTTCGATATTAATGCACAAAGATAGGACACTTATAATTTTTGTAACAACAATAAAGTTTAAAACTTCAACAACATAATAAAACGAAATCACGACATTTTATGCTTTTAAACACTAAACGATATATGTACAGGATTTTTATGATATGTATAGAGAACTATATGGAGTACTGAAAATGAAATGGGTTATATGATTAATATATAAATATAAAATTGCAGAAGATTGAAGTAGTTCATTTTTGACCGACTTCAAAAAGGAGTAGGTACACAATTTGTCTGTATTTTTTTTACATAAGTTGTGTCCTATGCAAGTGCCATTACGTATTCGGATGCAGGAAATGCGTATGTCACCTACACTATGCTTCTGGCCGTACTTATCTACTAGAAAGGGAGCTTAAACAGAGTAGATAGACTAATGCAATCTTTATTTTCCGGATGGTAGCCTGGTGGCGCTTTCTACAGCTTAGTTTGTAGAACTGTAAAGAAAAAAGGAAAATATTAAGATTCTTAGCATTGAATAATTTTAATGTATTTATAACAAGAAAATGTATAAGTACTACATGAGGTAAAGCAGCCTTTACATAGATTATTATTGATTTCATTTTATTGGCATATTTATTATTCCGTAGAATATTTATTAAATAATAAAAAGGTCCCAAACACTGTATTATCTCTAGGGCGGTTTTCTATGGGCCATGTTCGAGTTTTTAAGACAGCTGAAAAACGACTGTAAGTAGGTGGAGACGGCTCGATATCGGCACACGCGAATGGCTTTTAGTATATTATTTGCCCATTCTTGCGTCACACTATTTAACAATTCCCTATGGTAACCACTAACACTGTTAAAAATAATGATAATTGTTTCCCTATATTTTTTTATCTCGATATAATAGACGTGGCTCTTTTTACATTTTGGATACATGTACGCCAGAATTTGGTGGTCTTAAGAAATTGATTTTTATTGAATCACACATCTGAAATGTTAGGATAACACAATACAATACAACACATAAACTACATACAATACAACACATAAACTACATACAATACAACACATAAACTACATACAATACAATAATTTGTACATTCTTAGGTTGAAAATACTCAAATCGCAAAGATTTTCCATTCGGTCTCACACTCAATTTAATGTAGGTACAGTTTTGAACTACGATACTCTTTTTTATTGATTTCTAATATAGTAACTTCCGAGGTATCAAATTTCTATTCAAACCGTTTTCACCCTTTTCGTTCCCTTCGAGGTTGAATTTCCAAAACCCTCTTCTTATCGGTTTCCTACGTTATAAAAGAAAAGTTTTAGTAGTTTCCTCCAGGCGTTGATGAGGCGGTCAGAGTAACCTCTTATACCCATGTACGAGTATCTATTTACAAATGTAGATCAAATGTGCTTATTATGTTTTCCTATGTAATATTACTAGCATTTTTCTACCTATGTTAATAAAGTTAGAAAAATATTGGTTATAATATTAAGGGAATTGAGAATATTTTCATCACGTAGGTACGTACTGTGGTGCGGTGATTAGTTTCAATACACAATTAGATCAAACAATATCCTTTTATGCGAAAATTTAATTAGTTACAGCCGCACGCTAACATACTATTTATGGATTTATATTTTTAGGCCTGTGTTATATAATATTACTTTTATAATATTCATATACCTAACAGATTTTCTATTATGTCTAAATTATTATTCTTTCTTTTATATCACATTTGCTATGATGAGAATTAACTAATATTAAACAGTTTTAGTTCATTGTTATACTGGTATGAATACAAAAAATACGATATACTATTCGGGAAAAACTCATGTTTGAAAATACTAATTATGCATTTATGCGTTGTAACTGTTATTAATATTATCATAACAGCACGCAAGGTCTGTAACGAGGCAGGCAGAAAGGATCCAGTGACAAATACCCTTACAGGCCTAATGTGCTACTTTTTCGTTCATAACTTTTAACATAACTTTTCATAGAAACACGCCCGGTTACCTAGACTCTTGACTGCTTCATCGACCAGAAATTCTCCTATTTGATGGATAAACTTGGAGGTAGAAAAGTCTTCCAGGGTACGTTAAATATACTATACGCAAGGCACGCTAAATACATGAGAGCTTGATTTAGTTACCTCGGGAGGTGTATTTACTCGTACATCAAAGTTCAGACGTGTTATGTTTTTCAACATCTACAAATAGACATCATTGTGTCCTTTTTTCTTTGAAAGTATATTTGCGATATCAAGAAAAACCAATAATAGTTATGTTGACCGTAATACTGCGGTAAATAAGAAGAGATTGATGACGTGCTTATCCTGATGGACTCTTGGGTATACATAGTCATTCATTTTATTTATTGTGTGGGTTGCGAATGCAATTAGTTGCCATTACAACGCACGCTAACGTATTGTTATTTGGATTAGTTATTTTATTACTGATTTGTTAATTATTAGACTAAGACGGTTACCCTTTATTTCGTCACTCCTTCGATCGGCAGTGGAACAGTGTGTTAGGAAAGATTCTCCCATTAGTCGAACATTAAATAGGTTGCAGCCAATATCAACAGCAATTTATTCATAAACCAATAAAATAGTTTTATGAATTTAATAATATTGATACATTTCATGTCTGTGCGAGAATTTTCATATTTATGGGTCATTGATTTAATGAATGCTTGTTCGTTGATATTGTTATTGTATATGAATTAATATATGACCGATTTTGTTCCACTTGTTATAAAGTAAACGTCACCATTCATAATGCACATAAATTTTGTTTTGCTTGTGATAGAATAAATAGCTATTATAGTAAGCCTTTCAATGACAAACATAAAATAATAGAGTATACTTTTTGGAAAATTGTGATTAACTTGATATACTATTTTGTACGGGTGCCCGCTTGTATATTGCGTAGGTTTTACCGTCAATTCATTTATTTATGTTACAACCTGAACTTACAGTAACTTTCATGTAGATACTAACCAATCAAGTTGAAACACACATTTAAGATTTGGAAATTCAAATTGAAAATATACTGAATGTTTACATAGTAATAATTTGTGTAAAACAAAAATATATGTATGACGGTGTACGTATTTTTGTGGTTGTGTCGAGACAAACGTAGGGTAGAAAACTTTCTGTTAATGGTGTGAACATTGACACCGGACGGGAATTATATGTATGAAAACTACAAAAGATTTGTTTCAGTTATAGCTTTTTACAGGCCCGCCACTAATAATAACGGATAGATCTTCGCTGTAGGCACAGAACATAAGATTTTTGTGCCTTACCGCACGTGTATAATAAAATTTTCGTTAAAAATATTTTATAATAGGACTAGAAGCGATAAACTTCCAAATGAGTAATGGACGTTTAGTCTAATCAGCTTGAAAGTTTACCAAAAGGTTGGTAACAACTCAATGATCAAATAGAGATAATACGTTTCTCTATTTATGTTATCGTTTTATTCCCATTGTTTTGACCGAGAAAGGGAGCAGTATCAAATATTAATACGGAGTATTGGCTTCAGTGGGATTATCATGAACAATGTATTAATGTTGCAAACCAGACTCGCTGAACTATGGATTAAACTGAACGTGTCATAAACACACATCCCCGTCTACATACATCCATGTATACATCATCATCCTACTATACAGTTCAATTGTATTAATCTCCTGTAACATAAACTACAAGATATTAGCGTTTCAGATTATTTTCATATATTTATTCTTATAAATTCGGATATATGTGAATATAATTCACAATAACGGGATGTTTTCCGCATCACGTCTGTATAACGATGTAGGTATATTAACTTTAGATCATGTACATGTACAATATTTTTTTTTATTGTTATAATTAGACGGCACCCTTTTGACTCGTTTACACGAGTCACTCTACTAGTATAGAGATGATATTTTAATCACCAACATTGTATTTTGAACCAGTCATTTAACTAATTACTATATTCTATATTCTCTTGTCGGAAAGTCGCATTATTTCTGAGCATGAAAACTTTCTATAAAATATTATATACTTGTACAGGATCGTCCTATTATTGCAGAAAACTTATGCGAAATGCTATCGGCAATAACAGCTCTGAACGTTTAATTAAAAACTTGATTCAATTGAATTACGAATGTCTTTGAGATTCGTCTAAAACGAAATTCGTAAATTCCTTTTGTCAACGGTTGAAACTGCCATTTCCGCACCGCACCACTTCGCTTCTGAATGGTTTTTTCGCCGTCACTTGAGTAGAAAGCTGCAATTAAGGCGCAAATACAAAATTTGAAGAATGTTGTAGGATAATCGTGTTCTTTTACTCTTTATTGAATGGCCGAAGGAAGGTTTTACTTAACAGGGCTTCTTAAAAAGGTTGGTAAGGACACGACGGAGTGGAGATGATGGAATAATTGAATAAAAGTTTACCCAATCTGCCTTCGAATGCTTACTGAGCTTTCATTGGAAAATTAAGCCGACGATACCGAATGACCTCTCGAGATTTGTGCGAATTGATACATGTGATAGCAGGAAACAACCTAAACAGCCTTTTTAATTTGTGTGTAAGTGCTGTGAGTACCTGTAGTCGTGAGTATATTTATCGCTAATATGTACAAAGCAGTGACGGCCTAGTTTAGGTTGATTTCTAGCTCCGGTGGACTGGGTACTTAAATTTTGGTTCGCGCCTCTGTCTTTGTCTTTCCGTCTACCTGTTTGCTATGTTGAGTGTATAAAAAAATACTAGTTTAGTAGGTATATACCTGTAACGATGAGTAATAAAGATTAGACGGTCACTGCATGCCAGGGAATAAATAGAGAAATTAATTGGGTTCAACAATTGCCTTCCCCATGTTAGTGTAATTTCTAATTTCGCCACGGAGCTCAACCTTTGAAAGCATCGATGATTTCACACGATTTCAAATAGTTTGGATCATGTGATTTTTGTGTAAAATGTGATAAGTAATCGAATTTTTAGATAAAAAAAATTTATGTATAAAAAATTCTATTGTTCTCACGTGTTCAGCGGTTAAATTTAGAATTTCTTTTACGTTCATGACTATTGCACTCGTGTCTTAGTCACACTGGTGCTTGCATAATACCACTTTAAACGTTTCTCACATGCTTACAGCAAATTCTGCGCCTGTAATGGCACGGTAAGGAGTTGGCCCTGAATGTTTTGTTTAGGTAAGAGTCGTTAAACAAAATAATAAGTAGTTCGGCCGGTTGCGGGTTTCAACAACCTTCAATAGACATTCTGAATTTAACAAGAGGACAGTTTGAGATTTACGTCATCTGTGATTTCTTGTTGAATATTGCCACAGAAAGTTCGTGATTCTTAAGAGAAGTTAAAGTTTTGTTGATGGCGATTCATTTTATTCACGTTGAAAGAGGCTATAACAAAATACATTTCCGTGTGACAATTCAAAGTAATATAAAACTGTTTTGTTGTTTAGAGAAGTATACTGGTTTCCAGTACGGGTTTTCATTATTTACTACACTGTTCCATTAAATATTAGTACACTGTTATTTTGTTTTCAATTGAGACTTCAAGTTCGGGCTTGTACGGTATTAATGTTGCGACATGAGTACGAAACAAACTCATATGTTTACAGAGACCCTCAACATTCCCCCTCGCATGCACAAAAGCGATTCATTCGGGCTTGCTTCGTTTGCTTCAACTCGTCTGCAATCATGTATCTCTGCAGTTTAAGTGTTTGACCTCCCTTTGCCCAAATGAAGCCCACGAACGTCTCTAATACCGTAACGTTTACACATCTTCAAGCCCTATTGCTTTATACATACGGTTTATTTTCCCATATTAGGTAACATATCGTTGTTTTGTTCGGTTGCCTTTGTATTCCTTTTTTCCACTTTTCGCTCTACGGCTAGGAATATTTGCTGGTACCAGCGGAATTTACAAAAGACGAAAAGGCATTTCTTTTCTGTTTGGAACCCTGGAAGTTAAACTACTGTTGCTATAAACGGGGCTTGCCCTGTTCGTGTAGCTAGTGCGATAGTTTTATATAAATATGTTTTTGTTGTTGAAAGAACAAAGAACTTCTCAGCAAGTCCGTAATGTTAACAATTTCTTTGTTACCTCCAGGTGTTAGGCATCTGTTGTAATTTATTTATAATTGTTTAGTGTCAGTCAACTGATTTTCTTTGGACAGAAAAGTCAGTTATCTGTGATTAGAATCGTAAATACTTTAAGTCGTCTCTGTATTAGGAATAGAACAATATAAAGATGAATGGCGTTGGTGCTACTGAAGGCGAACCCTACGTGCGGATTTAAATTAACTTCAATCAAATGAACCTAATGATTAATCAATCCATGTTATATTCTGTAATAGATGTTTTGTAGCGACATGAAGTAGACAATAGTCTTTCATCATATTTAATTATATATAAACAATGATCATGTCATATTCAATTCTAAACTTATATTATAAAGACAATAGATTTCATTTTTTCTTTGTTAGTAATGGATAAACTCACAAAATATAAAAAAATATTTTACCTAAATGTGCAATTATCAGTAACTCTATTTTATCGTCACATGGTTTCGAATGGTTTCGATTCCCACCCGCCCATTAGCAATAACAATATCTATATAAGTATTAGGTTTAAAGTATGTATATATGTAATTTATCAGCAGACTGATTACCATAGTACAGCATTACAGATTACTATAATAAATTTTAATTTCAACGGTCTGAAAAATTATTACTCCGAGTACTTATTTTAAAATTACTTAGGTGTTTGTATATTTTAAATTACATTACTTTATTTAAGAAAATGTCAAAAGTGCATTTGCATTGCATGAAGCTCTCCCGATTTTCTAAATAAATTACCCGGTCTTAGTTAAATGTGCTTTCCTTAACGGTCTTTAAAATTCTGTTTATGCAAATTAATGAAAAAAGAAACATGTTGGAGAACGCTGCATGCTGGCGGAGCGCAGTAAAGCTTAATCCTTCGGGATCCGTTTCATTAATAACTTATGCAGAGTATTAAAGTTCTGAAAAACTGCAGTCAAGTACGAGTATTATTACAAGGCGACTATAAAGAGATAATATTCGTATTGATTTTGTCACTGGAGACTTTATGTAACTATATATTCATAGTTATCTGGTACGTAATGATAAAATATTCAAGGTCGTATAATACTTGAAAACCTTGTCAAACTAGCAATCTTCAATTGGTAGCAAAAATTACTATGTACTGCGTAGTCAGTGCGCTACAAGTTTTGCTTAATGCAGTTTGCGTCCACTTTTTTGTTTTATTGGTGCATCCTAGAATGTATTTGTATGAAAGAAAATGAAGTCAAAAGCCTTGTGCAGTGGGACACAGAGCGTGCAGCTTGTGATCTACGCGTTGGTGCTGGGGTTACAGAAGCGGGTTTGTCACCAGGAAGATAGATACCCTTTTTCTGTTAAATTGTAACGGATTTTTATATTTATTCAATTATGGACACATAATTTAGGTTGTAAATGAATACAATAGCTAATAATGAGATCGATAACATACTGTATATTATAAAATATATTATCAAGCTAAAATGTTTTTCATAATCACTAGGCTTTATTGTTTACTGTTTGCTACGAAATTTTTAAAAGGCTAGAACGCGTGGTTGAGATTTTTCTCCAGAAGACAATGCAGTCATTCATTGAAGTTGCGGGGCGTGCCTATGAAAGCTAGGGTGCGAAGAAATAAACCATCTCCTCCAAGACTTACCCTAACCCCACGTATGAATAAGTGCTTGTCATTATTACGAAGAAAGGTAAAGGTATATCGAGAGCTGCACCAACCAGTTTTACATTAAAAGAACACCTATTAATTTATTTCCAGGTATGTTAAGTTACCTATATTACAAAATCTATCATTTGCGTTATTGATACATAAGGCTACTTTTTGTAATATAGCTAGTGTCTAATACATGCAGCGCTTTGGAAATTCTTTTGAAAGTCTATTTTAGCACAAAAATAGTTGCGATAACAGAAATACCTTTTTAATTTTCAAAATTTTAAATTATCAAAATTTTACATTTGTATGCCGGGGCACGATTTTCTTCCCCTTAAAAGCTATTCATGTCATGTTGAACATTCAAATTCAATGTCATTCGTTTTTGATGTTAAAGAAGCAAAAGTGCAATTTATGTAGGTCAGCTGCCTATAAGTCGTCACCACAAGGCATCTATAATCAATGTCAAGTACAAATAAACCAACGGCAGCTATATGTAGATGTGCCGGTGTTTCTAAAGAATAAGCTAAGTCATTTCAGACCCCTCTGGTGTGTTCTTGTCATTCGCAGACGAAATATAACGGCATATACTTGAAAACAAACGTTTGTTATATAAGTTATCATATCTTGACGTAAAATAAGTGATGGAGGTTACAGGATTTTTTTTTATATTTGCAATTATAATTGTGAAAGTGTGTATGTACATATGTATCTTTTTATAAACTAAGCGCAAAATAAAATGTACTAGCTCTTTATTAGTACTCAGGAGCGTGAATCTTAAATTTCAGATATCAGAGATTCCTTGTTTAGCGCTTAATTGCAGAATTTAGCTGCAAAATTTCTGGATTTTAGTTTCAGCGGTTTGAGCTGTGCGTTGCTCTCTGGGTCAGTCAGTTAGTGACCTTTCTGTTTTACTTCCGGGCTCAGCTCAAAAGGTAGGTGTTTAATCACGGTAGATTGAATCTAATAATGGTGGTATTGCGATAACCATTAATATTCTGCAGCTTTGCATACATCAAAGCAAAGCGTTTGTTGTTTGATTTACACATGCGTGTTCCGTTCACGTAGCCCGGTTGAAAATTGACATTTGATATTCGGGGAACAATTACAACGAGGATATACTTGTTCTACATAACATTATTTTGTTATAATTATTATAAAATATAAATTATACGAATTTTCGTATTGTAGTATATAGGCGCTCATTGTCCACGCCTTTTTGTAACGATTATTTTATATGTGTTATTAACAAAGTGATATTGTATTTGCAATATATAACATATCTGTCTTATAAATATATTGATGTAGGTGAAAGTACAGATTTAATCCTATTTAAAATATTTTCTTCATAAAATATTTTAAATAATAAACAGTCTTTTAAGCGTTTCATTTTAATTTTAATTGGGCATGTCTTTAACGCTTGTAAATTATAACTTCTCAGGCGTTATGTAAATACATTAAAATAATTGCAAGTAAGTATATTTTCTGTATAAATCTTTATTCCATTCGCTGAAATATTAACGAAATTCTAATAGAGGCAATGGATGATAATGTAAGTGTTCCGAACCTGACCGCACTGTCATAAATTGTTATCCTTGAATTATTGGACAAATGCTTATTAATTCGCACTTGGCATCATTTATCGTGACGCATAATATGCTGTTCATCATCATTATGGTGGTGATTCAATTGAACTCTATTAAGTAATAGTTTTCCGATGCTGCTGGATTTATTACCACATAAATAACAATTCATACTAAAATTACCTTTGTGATTTATTCATTGTGCACCGCTCAGACAGATAGCGTAATGTTAATTGAAATATTACAATTGCACGCTCAATTACACGTTGTTTAAAACAATTGTTGACACGCAATTGAATAAAATTGTTCGGATATTTTATTTTTTGTCCTTGTACATTGTAGCATCGCGGTTTGATAGATCATGAAGTAATCTTAATACATAATGATGTCTTATCGTTCTTGTAAAGTCCCTTGGAGTTTTTCTTTCAAACGATTAATGCGCATTTTAGGGAACTCTGCTCTTCCATACCTTAGATTAGAGTATGTACCTATGTCATATATAAACCTAGGTTTTAAGTATGTATGAGATGAACTTAATTATTTTGGCGTGAATACGTCTTTAAATTTGCTTCCGTAGTGGGAGGCAATACAAAAACCCGATGACAACAAAGTAAGGAGATACAATTTGATGTTATAGCTACATACATAAGTACGCATATCATCTATATCAGAAATTTAATTACATTATCCGATAGTTAAAGAAACGATAAAATTATTAGGTTGTGTAAGAAATACCTATCACTACATAGTATAAAACAAAGTTCCTTTCTCTGTCCCTATATCCCTACGTATGCTTAAATCTTTAAAATTACGCAACGGATTTTCATGATTCAAGAGGAAGGTTTATATGTATAATAACATACATTATATAGTAGAGAAATATTGTTATATAATATATGGCAGCACAACGTTTGCCGGGTCAGCTAGTATACGAATAAAACAAAATATTAGCTGTTACGTGGACATAGTCACGTGAAAACACACGGCTATGTAACAAGTGCGATGTCTGTGTAGTGCAGCTGCAAATTTAACATAATTTCAGTTTCATAAAAATGGAATGCAACAGATGTCCACGCTTAATCATAGAGGAGTCGGTACATAAATTGTCCTTATCAGTACAATGAGAGCTACATTCAGCGCAAGCTGACGGGCGTTCATGTCTCGCCCTGGCGACCGTTAGTTAGCAAACCAAATCACGCGATATGACCTGCATTTATAAACGAGCGTCGTAGCGTAGACGTGTACGGGTACTACGACTAACTATGAAACGTGCTTCCGTCGTATTGCTGTATTAAAGCGTACATATAACTTAATTATCCCCATCACGTCGTTAGTATATTTGTCTGATATTTCATTATCGAGATTGATTTAACCACATCGTTAACAGAGCTGCAACGGTCCGACGCGGATTGTATACGAAATTTAATGCGATTCATGTGTTTATGCGAGCGGGTCGAACAGGTCAGGAGGCAACAAGCCATAATTTAGAAGTAAAGACCCTCTCGCATAACATTCAATCGTCCGCGCGAGGGTAGAATTTTGATGACACGAAGGAAAAGTTCGCGTCTGAACACTCTGTATAAATCCGGCAAGTCATGTTAGGATTTCCTAAATCACCTTTTTTATTTATTGCAAGACTAGTTCAGTACCAGCCGGTGCGGGGAGACGTTGTGTCCCTGTTATGTTATGCGATCCAAAAAATATTCATTGAATGACAGTTGCAAGCGAAGTTTAAAAAAGAGGACCATTGTATTTTTACCGAACTGCAAAAGAAGTAGGGTGATGTTTAAAGCATACAGTATTTCCTTGGCAGCGACTGTGGCATAAACGGCTTGATGGTTTTTAATATTGGATTCGTCTCGATAGAGCGAGTGACACTGGATACATTAAAATTGAAATGACATATTTAATTTACCCTTTTTGACGCGGCTTACTTGACTTAATTACTTCTGTTTGTAAATGGTTATTCTCTTTTCATTATTAATTATTTGTCTTTAACACTAACTTTTAACAACTTATTATTATCATACATACATACATAACATCACGCCAGGTCCCTGACGGGGTAGGCAATTATTATACAATTAAATGTTAATAATACATCATTGGTAATGTGCATTGTCTGGAGTGACCGTCTTTATTAGAAGTAAGGAACGTTGTTGTAATTGCTGTAGCTGCTCATTTAGGTTCTCAGTGTCATTGAAATAATTGCCCTCAGCGGAGCGGATGTGACGATGGTGGGCGTTGGCGGAAGCGGCTCCGGTGACGTCACGTCCTTCCGGCTGGCTCCCCGCTGTTCTCTCGAGTCTTGGATAGCTCTCATTTATAGGATTCGTGTTAAATGGGAGGAATTCCTGTAAGCTATCAAACAGAAGCGTGTTTGTATGTCAACCTGCTTTATACAGACCGTAGTTTGTATATAAATACGGTTGACATACAAATGAGTTTATAAATGTTTAAATAAATCATGCATATTATTGTGTTTTCATTATAATGAACTTAAATATAACAATACGCACGTGGCCTTGTGTGCTGTTAAGCTAAAAAAAAATTAATACAAATACAATTACCAATTTCCTAGCCTAGGCCTAGATTTTAATTTTAATTAGAAAGTTAGATACATACAATCTTTTAAGTGATTGCTTAGAAAGTCAATCCTTTGATCCCCTATTTTACTCCTTTGGGGGCTGATTGTCTAAAAAACTTTGAAAACATATTACGTATAAAAATCATTCACTGCGTCGATCTGTAAAATGCTATTTATATTCTTCACGGAGAGTAACAAAGGGGTGAGTTATAAAGTTTCAAAGTAATACTGAAATAATGAACGAAGCATACCGATTAATAAAGCATTGTGATTGTTTCTTTTAACTCAATCTATCTGTGGAGTAATATACTGATATATGTTACTTTGTTAATAATCAATAGGTCTTTCACTAATTATGCCAACAATTGTCTTGTATTTTATGTATGTATTTTTTCTAAAATTCACGGATACAATATTTTGATGAATAGAAAACCACTCGCAGTATCAATGTGACGCAGGTAAAAGTTAAAAGAGCAAAAAGATAAATCGATCCTTAAATCTCCTAATGGATGAAAACGACATCGTAAGTACAAACCACCGTTTGTCACGGTGCTAATGGTGCGGAAAATCGTGAATTCCCCTTTTTTCTAATAAAGAATTAAATTGAAGAATTGGTCTGAAGCAATATAATAATATCCTAATTTTATTGTTCTTCATTTATATAATACATGTATTTGTAATTTTTTATATTTAGTAACGTAACATTTAAGTAAAAATGAAAGAATTAAATTTGTACAAAATTAGGACTACGACAGGATTCAAATTTGTGGTATAAAATGCGACAAAGCGTTGTCCGGGGAAATTTAGCCCAGCATTAAATTTGATTATATGAAAGCATTAAAAATACTACTGCTTTTTAAAAGTATGTTCCATAAAAATGATAATTTTTATCTTCACTTTCGTTTTTCAGTTTATGCATTTATCTGAGAGGTTTTACATCCTCAATGGTTAAACAAAGTACAATGGTGAAGAATAATTTGACTTCGAAGAATATTTATATTTATTTGAAATTATACCATCACACAGTGTGCGATTCCTGCATTGCCACTCTCTAGTCTATAGATACACTCAGGCCAGTGGCCGTTATCTAGTACCTTACACGTAACCAATACATAATAGTTCATTTCAATTAACGTTGACAATATAATGTGAAAGTTAATTAGAAGTATGGAATAATACTAGTTTCTGTGCTTAACCGTTATATACGCAATGTCATTGAAAAAATGCGAAACGTGGATTATAAATGTCGTAATATTATTTTAGTACAAAAAGCAGGGCAAAATGCGGACTTCCGTACTGTCCAAATGACAAATTAAAAGCGGCAACGAGGAGTTCCGCTCACGGTGGCGCAAAAACTGCACGTCACTGAGATAACATTATGAGGGATGCGCTATTTTGTGTTCGCTGTGTGTGGGCCGGACACGCTCGCTTGGATTAACTGAATAAGACTGAAATAAGCACACGTATGAGGGTTGAATGTTAATACTAAAATATAGGTTCAACATGTGTGTATTTTATATAAATAAAAATACACATAAAAATGCAGTGCTGTACATAGGTAAGTCAAATATTGTAATGTTATTAGTATCGGTTATATAACCTATATTTTATGCAGCCAAAAATAAATTATGATTGAATAATAAAAGTAAATCGTATAAATAATACGGAAAAGTGATATTCATATAATATAGTCGAGAAACTTTTACTAAAAGTGGAAGTTTTAATGTAATAAATAATACACATTGTGCCCTGAAATATTGCTGTTCATTATTTCTTTGTTGGCAACATAATTCGTATCGATAAAATATTATCGGCTAAAGGAGGTAACGTTCGGAATAGGCCGACGATAAACAGGAAGGAAACAGTGACGAAACTAACACGGTGTGCGAAATTGTTCAAACGGAGATAAGAGGTTGCGATACCATTATATAACTACATATATTGAGTTAACATTATTAGCATTGGTAGCATACAACTATGATTTGAATAAAGTTGAATAATAAATTGGCTTGAACCTACGATGAACGCATACATAATTTTGTTTCATCAATAAGACATCTTTGTATAGAGTGTAAACTAATTAGTATTGAATAAAATATTTTTTTGCATATCTGATTATGAAGGTTATATCATAAAATCAACCATAATTATTTCTTTATTTGTTTTCTATGACTACTTTGTAAAAATTAAGGGTTTTTATTTCTACTTAAGCACTGTTTTATTGTAATGGCCACGCAGCATGGTATTATATTGCATTTAGATCTTTCCGCCAGCTCTGTTGTATCGCGTCCTTGATATTACATCATAAATCTACACAGCGCGGGACCCGTGTCGCGTGTCGATGCCGCTTGATCCCGGACAGCGCATAAATGACGGACGATATTGATCGCTAGTAGCAGAGGTGACAAAATGGAAAACGTTCTTTGCCTTTTGATTTTAGTCACCTTTGCTACGAGGTAAACACGTACTACGAGGTAAATATAGATTTTATGTCGTTTTATTTATACACACACGTAATAAGCAAATCATTTTCAATGAACAGTCTCAAAAGTATAGTATTTATTTTCTTAAAGTTGCATTCGTGTTGGGTAAAACGATTACAAAAACAAAAACGTTTAATTAACCTGTCTTAATTACTGAGTCTAATCATGGGGCTCCTTTATAGTGCAAGGCTGACATTACATCATAAATCCACAACGCGAGGATCGTTGTCGCGTATCGATGTCGTGCAATCTCGAACAACGCGCAAATGATGGACGATAGCGATCGCCGAGAGCGCCCGCTTCATGGCAAAACTGAGCAAAAACATACAGCGGTAGAAAACTCTGTGTGCATTTCAGTACCTCGTTAAGGTTTTTCTGCAAAATTGCACGGCATCGGTTGATTTCATTATAATAAATAAATGACATTACGTCTAATGAATGAAAGAAATATTTTTCTTACTTTGAATAACGCAATATCTCGCTATGTCGTATATTTTTTTTGTCATTGAAAAATAATAATCTCGGAAAATATTTCCAGGAATTTTCTTCATGTCATTCAAGTGCAACAAATTATGGATTACTTTCATACCAATGGAAAATGGATATTTAGTGTGATTAATATTTTCCATTATCACAGTTGGGTACCTTTTATAGTAATTGCCACTGCTTCTTAATTTACCTACGTGAAGTTTGTCATTCCTACTTAACAGTTTCTACCAATTTAAACGGAGCTGTCATGTTTAATTTGAAAAAAAAATACAGACGTATTGAGTAGGTACCTCCTCCTATTTGAAGCCAGTCAAAAAACAAGTCAGGGTGAATAAAGCGGTACGGAAAATGAGTTATTTAGCTATCTAATAGCATTATTTTAGCCGTTCTAACACCTAAGTAAATTTCCTGAAAGCTTATTATACAGCCACATTTGACAAATCCACTTAGATTTTGTTCGCACCGCTTGCTGCCGAGGAGTTCATAACTCGGTTAGCTAGAATCAAGTTTTGCAAAGTGAATGTACTCGTACGTGGTAAACATGTCTGAGATATCTCGTACTCGGCGAACATACTAGTAACATAATATGAAAGTTTCATATCATTTTTATTATTGTAACAAGCAGAAGCAGTATCTTGTTTATAATTTAAAAAATGTTCAATATTTTTTATGTTTGACACATGTCAGCAAATATTTGTAATAAAAAAAGCAATTGCTACAGGTCAATGTATTCGCGGTTTAAGTGCAAATATCATAACAATCTTACCGGAAGTAGTCAAGACTGCGAAACATTATCAATATAAGTACATGTTAATCTCGATACTTTTGTATTTATTAATTTGTATATCTATCGATTTGTAAGCTTTAGACATGATTGGTCAACCCCTTGGGAATTTCAGACACAGATGTACAACTTTCAGTCGACAATAACAATCAAGATCTACCGCCGTCCAAAGACCGTCTCTGAAAAGTTGTAACCGCGTTCAAATTTATGTGCGGTTCATTGCACCGACGCGAGCCACCCGATGCTTATAAATGCACAGTTAGACCGGCAGCTCCTAGATTTAAGTTTGTTAGTATTATATCTACACTCTTATAATCTCATGGATTTTTTAACCATATAGCAAACAATGTATGTAATGGATTTCGATGAAACATTTTGTTAAATGTTATTTATGATTCTAGAATTTCTATAAACGAAATAATATAGAAATATTAATATAAATTTAATGGTCTTATGACGGAGTTTTAATTTGCGTCCCGTGTAGTAGACAGAAAAAAATTGTATTGTCATAAAATAAATTTGCAGAATAGTTTTCAATATCTACATCTTTACACTATGAGACTAATGCTTGACTCATAATTTTTACAGCTACAGGTTCAGGAAGCGGAACTCCGTGAAGTAGGCAATAAAATGTGCAATGAAAATGATATGTGTTATGAAAAGAACTTAATCTCTATGACTATTTGTATTTGTATGCTTTCTACCTACCCCGTTAGGGACTTCGCGTGATGTTGTGTTGTTGTTATTTGTAAATTTTGTTGACTGCCTTAGTTTCTAAGATTTCATATTCCACGCAAAGTTGTACCACGTAAACTGTCAGTATATTAATCAACTACATTTTTATATAAACTTAAGCACATATAATATTTCATTTTTGCGTCAATTTGTTAGCAACAGTTGCTTCATGAAAATCATTTTTCATCGCAGCGCCTTCGGGTCGCAGCGTTTCTGTTAAAGTTTCTTAGAGCAAGATATTCTAGTAATATTATATTTAATAACATAATTTACCCGTTTTACCATATTACAAAATGTATTTAGTAAGTATTGCATGTTGACGTATTGCTTACCTACCGCGCGACATCATCTACCATTAAAAGGATAGCTGACTTTATGTTCATTTTTGAATGCTACCGGTTCATTTGATTTTGAACTGATTATCTCGATTTGCTTAAACTCGTTATTCACTCCTCCTGACCCAAAAAGAAATAATTTATTCTGCTTACCCATGACTGGTCTTAGTTAAAGTTTTATTTACAAAAGACAATCGCAATATTGGTTATTAACATTAGGAATTAGATAGTTACTCAGCCAAGTTGTTTCCCAGCAGATGATTAGCCCTTATTTTATTCAGTAAGCTTTTAGCCAGCCCGCCGCATTCCACTTAGAGTTCCCACCGGTAAGACTTTTTCATGACCTGAGATTTGCCCGTTTCATTCTGTACATGTTTTTATATTGATTTTGAGTTCTACTAAAATATAGTTATATATTCCTTTGTTCTTTTTATTAACTGTGTATTAAAAATCTCGGCGTATATATTAATAACATATGTAACTGTCGTAAATGAGGCGGGAGTGAGAGATAAGATTAATAGGTATGCGTAACGGTTGCGCTCACACTTCTATTGTTTTTGCGGGATTGTGCTAATGAACTACCGGCTGATATATTAATATATGTTTATTTCTCTTTTACTAAATAAGTTCAACATTTTTGTAAACGGTTAATTACTGCATAAATCTTTAGCGGTAATCTTAGCACCGTAATAAGTTCCTCGAAACACGCAAGTTTCTAGAACGCAACGCTCCAAAGTTGATTACTGGCGCACTAACTACGTCGTATAGCTCCAAATACACATTGTGAAACGGCATCACAAAGTAATTTAAACTTTGCCCACTACGACCACTGACGAAAGCTTGCTCGTTTGAATCAATTGTGAACTGCAAACTTGTAACCGATGTCACGCCTTTCATCAGAGTAACATACGAGTACCATTCTAATTTGATTACTGGAATCAGAAATCATGAGGCAGCATATACGCTTGTCTATTTTTTTATATAATCGTTCACAACATAAATTCGTCTATGTTTTTGTTTTTTTAACAACGATTCATTTTCTTATTTACATTAAATTATGAATTCGTTAAATGACAGCAGTGTAGGGCTTAAAATTGGCCTCCGCGAATATCTATGCTTAAGATAATCATTCGAGACTTCACGATATTTTTCATATTTTGTATTACTACGCTTTATCTATAGGAGCATGTAAACGAACAAAACCTCAAAGGATTAATCTTTACGGCTAGTTACTTCCAGCGGCGACCGTTTTTCTGCCGATTTGCATAAACACAATTAAAAGGACGATAAATAAAGCGCAGTCAGCTTTACAGAATAATTTTGCTACAATGTATTTTTTTAAATCTCTTTCATGAAAGCAGTGTTCATAAAAAATAATGGAAAACATATGTTAGATAAAACTCATTAAAGCCAAAGATATACCATAGTTAAAATTTACATACTTACGCATAAATATGGAAATCAGTACACATTGTAAATTTTATTGATAAATAAAAATAAACATTTAACTTATTTAAATATCTATGTGTATATCCTGATAAAACGCACACCTCATACACACCTTAGCGTGTTAATCTTTTGTGTACATATTAGGATTTTATGGACTTTCATTTAATTTGAATATAAGCCATTAAGTAAAACGAAACATCCATAACTTATTACAATTAAAAAAATCACGGAACTATACCAGTTTATTGCGTGAACTAATCATGTTCATTGATATATCCAACTGTTACTGAGCTATGAAGTTTTCTTTAAAGAACTACTTCAAATATAGAGATAGGTTTTACGGGGTAGAATAGCGTGAATGAGAAGGGTAGGCTATTTTGCCACGACGCGTGAAGTACGCATCACTGGCTTGTAAAGAAACGCAAATACCCGCGCGTTAAATAGTGCGTCTGAATCGACACATACCTACAAGAGCGGTATCTGTTTACTTACCGACCTGAGAGCAAGGGAAGCTGACGTACCGTTAATACATTTACGACGATTATATTAAACAACAACAAGAGTCAACAACCAAAATTGCGTAGTCATCCAGGTCAATATCATTGTTTAACGACATGCTAAATTGAGCTCATTGCCATACAAAACATGTTGATATTTTAAAATGTTTTTTTTCGGTTCTATAGTCGCTGCTTTAGTTTGCAGCGCACCAATTGAATAGTTTGAATAAATCAAAGAGATTCGAAATGAGATATCGGAGTTCAGCAATTTCTGGAACTAACATTAATCGTGGGAATACCGGACTACCCACTCGAATTATTCTTTCAATCGGCCAATTGTTTTTGTTTTCAATGTTATTGCTATATTTTAAATAGAAAAATGGGTCGTCATTGTTTTATTAACTTTCACTTCAAAGATACAATACAAACACAAATCTTGGTATAAATTTTCATTTAAACTTAAGAGCAAGATATAAGGACTTTGAAAGTGTTAGCCTAACGCTGATCAAATTTAAATCGAGTCTAATGTGCATCTATCACTAACTACTGTAACAGAACAACGTATACAGGCGGAAGTAGTCGCTAAAATAATTATCGTTGCTTTCTCGTCACTTCAATAATTTCTTTGTATAATTAATTTGTTGCGTTGATTGCGCTGGCTTTTCGTGGCTTTTATGAAAGCAAATTTTTGACGCTTAACCAACTTAATTGCCGGCCAAGTATAAAAAGCAGCGAGTTATTTTTACTGTTAATTTGCTGTTACATATTTCAGCAAACCGAAAAAAATATTAAGCTGGAGATAATCCCTAACAAAACAGAAACTTGCATTGTTGTGTCATAATAAATTGTAAAATTGTAAAATGTACATTGAAACGCCTTTTTTGCAACTTGTTTTTGTATGTTTCATACATCATCAGTAGAAGTGCTATGGCTGTACCTTGAAAACCTGAGGCAATATAGATTGTTTCTTCGTTTTAAATAAAACCTGTGAGGAAAGAACTCACGGTCCCTGGTTTACGAGACCAGTGCTCTACCATAATCATTGTGCTAAAGAAGCTACTGGTGATTCGCTTCGAAGCTTTACCGGCCGCTAAGGTCACCAGCAAGCGCCAATTAGGGAAAAAAATCGTTCATTTTCTAATATAATTCAGTTCGAAAGTTCAGTTCGGCCTTCACAAATTATGTTCAGGACAGGCAGGTCTTTATAGATCTTGTTATTCGTAATTTTTTTGAGTTATTATTATTAATTATTACCTATTCTCTTAGTTTTCTTTTGATGAAAAAATAATTTTAATGTCTGTTTAATCTACCCATTTTGTCGAAAAAATACAATGTATTCAGAGAGCCGAACTTAGATCTGAATACCGTACAAAAACAACTGTTAAATACGTATGTAGTTACAGTAGTATTTTAATAACAATGAACTACCAATTACATTACATTTTCTATTGGTCGCATACGGAGGAAATACTATGATGGACGGGGAAAGTATGGACGCAAAAGGATAATTTTATTCATTTGTAAAAATACATATAATCCTGCCTGGCAGGAATATTCAAGGGCACCGGATATTTTTACGCTTTAATTTATTTCATGTATATTATTCAATACAGATGTTATATATAAATATTATTTGATGATAGTGCGAAGCGGGCAGACTGTAATTCTATCTCCACTATTCGTTGTTAGAAATAGCGGCCAATAGAGCCATAAAGCGGATCCTAAGGATGACATATTGCGAGCATTATTTTTATATATTCTCCACTAGATGTAAAATATTATTTAAAGCATTTCCGATAAACTTTATTGATGTCCGTTACATTTGACATTTGCTACGCGGTTTTTCTGTTTGTGTTTAGAAGATATTTTGTGATAGATACATTATATAGACTTAATGCATAGGTGTGGCTTTGTTCTGTGATGAGCCTGATAAGGGCGCGGCGCAGGGGGACTCCGGTGCGTTCCGTACGGAGATCCCGGAGTCCTCTAATAGAGTCGAGGAAGGCCTCCGAGGGGGTTTTAGTGCGGTAAGAATCCCACATTACCCGGTGTCTCTCCCAAGACATTGTGGTACCTTTTGAAGGTTTCCCCACGAAACAAAAAAAAAACAAAGGTGTGGCTTTGTTAATGTACTACACTTACTAACATAATAACTCCAATAAATCATAATAATGTTTATTATTTGCAGCTCATGGGACATAACGATACAAATGTGAACTAATCATACATATAGTTGCCTTTTAACGGCTATTAAATAGCAATGGTAACAATCCGGATCAATAGCTTAATATGACAGTCGGTGCATATTGACGCAAAAAAATATGTAGGCATTTCGACTATACGCTTAGAAGCAACTTTTTTTAAAAATTTTGTACGCTATCGTTTAGTCACATTTTTACAAAATTTTCAACTTCCATAAAACATCGAGTGAATATAGCTCATTTATTTTACATAATTATCTACTATATGTAGATATTGTGCTCATAAATATAGGTATAAGAAGAAAAATATTCCCTGTTAAGTTCGAAATTGTTCTCACTATCACGTCGGTGTACCTTGTATTTTTATTACAGTAACAGGATAGTATGGAAGTTATTCAATTAACGCGATAAACGCAAAACAACAGCTACACGAGATTAACTATAATCCGAACAAAGCGAGAGTGCGTCGCGGTGCAGGAAAATAACAGGAAACACTGTAAGTACTTTTGAAACGCTAGTTCGTGATAATGCAGTACGTCCATTCTACAGAGAGTAAGCTGGAGATACGAGTAGAGAAACATATAGATAGATTTAGTTTATCAAATAACTGAGCCGTGTGCTTCATCATAAGTCGTAAGGCTCGTTTTGGGAATGTTTATTTAAGTCACCATATGTTTCTCTAGAACCTTAATAGTCTTACACAGCATGTTGCTTACATACTAAAACTATATTCATTTAACGAAATTATTTATAATAATATATGCACACACCGCAAAACCGAAATGTGATTCAACACGGGTTACACTGAAAACCAGCTTCTCTGGTTTCTCCCCAATAAGGACTGGCTATGATATTTATGTTTACCTGCAGCCTCAACGACAGTTTAATATTCATTATATTTTGAAATGTTATAGTTACTTTGTTCCATATCTTAATTTCACGTTGTCATTGTATATCAGTTATATTTATTTTACTCTATTAAAAATCCTGTTATGCAGAAGTGAAAAAATGCGCCTCAACACCGCACTAACGACTAATACCACTGTGTAAAGAGTGAACGCCCGAAAATAATCTTAAATTATCTTATACCACTTTCCAAAGCGATTCGCTTAGCAAAAGCCGAGTTAGTTGAAATACGATAACAGTTTGGAATTGACCGACGACGTGCTCTAGCTTTTTGTATAGCGACATATTAATCTAAAACCAACTGGAAGATACATTAAAGTCCATAAACTTTACCGGTAGGCGGGCTAGACATCTTACCAATGCGCCATATTGATATCATGTAGGTAAGTGTACCTACTGTTTGCAAAAGTGATTAACCACCGTCAATTTATTAATCTGTTTATCGTGCGTATCGTGTATATAATGTACTGGAAAATTATAGCACGTAGAGACCGTTTCGGCTTTGTCCCACTAACACGGTTGTCGTCAGCCACATCACATCAAAACAATTCGATTAGCCACTACCGCAGCATTCAAATTACTAGCTACCCAATTTTGACACGATTTCATTATTATTCCATTACATCCCTGTTTAATGCGATGGAAAATTACCATTTCTACGGTTCATATTGTACTACAGGGTATACCTCTCATGAACATGTTTTGTCATAATTGAAAATGTTTTTGGGAAACCATTTATACAATTTGTACGATAGAAAAATTAACTGTGAAATAATTTTGTCGTCATGTTATACTTTTACTGTTTAATAATACCTTGATAGAAGAAAAGTAGTTAAAATCATTATAAATTAACATGTTTAAACCTTAACGTTTTAAGCTATTTAGTTAAACGAATCTCCTGAAACATAACACGAGTACTTATATTAGCGTTTCATTGATCGATTTTAATATCATTCAGCGGATGTGAATACGTTATAAAAAGGCTCTGGAGCGATCTTCCGCCTTATCTCCACCCAACAGCTCCTCGAGTATAAATCTATAAAATTGATAGCAACACACATATATTATGTAAAACGTTGGCCTAAGTGATGTAATGTGGTTTCGTAGTATGCTATCTAAGATTTCCAACTCAAATTATACCATCATTATTGTTACCGTATTACATTAATAGTAAATGATAAACGTAACATCACGCCTGTAATCCTGAAGGGGTAGGTAGAGGAGTGTAGTACACCCCCACATTTTACCAGTTACGTTTAAGTCCCAGTAAATGATGTTGGTTAAAAATAAATATTAGACCGCTGTGTCATCTGATTACTTTAATGTGCTTTAATTTTGCCGTAAATAAATAACGAAATTGGATATAATTGAGTTCACATACAAGACTATTTTTAAAATTGAATGTACATTATATAGTTTTGGTACAAGTATTTATCCTAGGAGTTTAATATGATTAGTCAGCGAGTGTATGGATCAGCGCGCAGACAGGAAACTTTGTCGGAGATCATGTCTAATGGAATTATATCCTATGAGTAAGTGCGGAGAGATTTCCTCAACATTTAAAGCCAGGGGTTTTTTGTATACGATATGTTAAAATGTAGTCATTATATGAATATAAACATATATATCATTTCATACGAGTACATTACATAGCCATGTAGGCTTTAAATCTTTTGGAGGTGCGTAATGTGTGTAATTATCGCAATGTCCGGACATACAATGCGGACTGACCGACTGAAATGTTTACCGTAACAGGTCTAATTTCTACAAACAAATAATAGTCTTCAGGGACCTGCCGTTTTGCATAGTTTCGAAGCTCTATAATTAAAAATTACACATTCAGTACGTTAGTAATTCGTATGTTCGAATAATTAATTCCATTTACGGCATTTAAGGATTGTTGTAATAAATCTTAATTCAATCTGATCTAATGTACAATAAATAAATTTATATCATTAGCACTAGATTTACCAAACCAGTCATTTTGACTGGTCGTGCAATTTCAATTCGAAATTCCTACTACATAGATCATTTGATTTCAGAAATAATTTTATCATTTCTGAAGCTATAAGTGGAGAATACATTTAATAAACTTAAGAGTGAATAAAAACTGGAAGTCACAATAAGCATTTTGCTTATACATCGGTCATTTTGA
>DWUN01000347.1:0-24427 GCA_018249975.1 Passova gellias
TTAAAATAGTGCGCGATTAAGTCCCGTTTATAGTATAAAAATATGAATACAAATCGTGTAAGCTTAAAACAATTTATAGTCAATTGGTAGTTTTATCAACCGTGCTATAACATTATGAATTGAAACAGTAGAATTTTATATTTTACCGAGTTTCTATAGAAACCGGTCGGTAACGAAGGAGCCAAATTCTATGCAGTTCTAATTTGGAATTCATCCCGCAGGCATTGCCTTGCGGACGTTCGCTCGAATATTTGCAATTGGATTACACGCACACACGTCTAGTGACCAGATTGATATTATACGAACGACGCCTTACCTTGCTCAGACACAAGGATAACACTATTTTATATTATACTAGCTGACCCGGCAAACGTTCTTCTGCCATATAAATTATAACAGTATTTCTCTACTATATAATGTATGTTATGTATAATAATAATAATATCAACATATGTATAATAATAATATCAACCTTCCTGCTGAATCATTCTATTTATTAAAACAAATCGCATCAAAATCCGTTGCGTTATTTTAAAGATAACATAACATAACATCACGCTAGATCCCTAACTTATAACCAAATATCTCTGTCCTTGCAAACCTGACGCGCTTCGTCTACATTCATGTTTATGTTTATTATGTTTCAAAGATCTTAACATATATAGGGACACTTTGTTTTATACAATGTAAAGAAATGCGTTTACGTATAAGTTAGGTCGATACATGTAAATCTAAATAAAGTACGTACATCAAAAAGGGCGATGTATTGGTTTATACGTAGTTTGAAACGTAATCATATTGTGCAGTTTTAGAAGAGAATACAGGAAATATTCTTCATCCTAAAGCATGTATGTATATTTAGTTATATCCTACGTACATATATGGATAGATAATGTAAAATATATGACATTTTAGCCAGCCGTTACATTAACTCGTTTCCCTTTGTTTTCTTTTATTTGTCGTAATTTGTACATAAGGAATATACCATGAAATGCCGATTTAACAGCTTATGGCGTTGTAGTTAGCGGAATATTTATATATAACAGTAAAAGACCGGCCGTAACTCGACAAATCCCCAAGATTGATGTCCTCCCTCAACCCCTACTTATATTTGAAGTTGGACTCGTGAATGTAAATGAGTACAATAAAATAAATAGCTTTCTACAACGTATGGAATGTTTAGTTTGTAACAGTTAATGTGTAGGTATTTACTATTATGTATATTGAAATATTTTTTCTTAACACATCAGCTTGTTTATATGGCTCTCTAAACAATCCTTTAGGCGGGAGTTAATTCTATCTGTACTATCATCTAAAAGGAGATATTCTTCAAACCTTTCTTTTTTTGTTTTTCTAAAACTGTATAAATGACAATGAATATTTCAAGAGGCTTTTGTTCTTGTTTGTTGTTGATTATTTTTTTATAATAGCGTGCACTTAAATACAGCTATTCTATGTCGTGGAATATTAATGTAGATGAATAACTATTTATATATTAATCAAATAAATTTACCTTTTAAACGCCACATAAATGGAGCTATTCAATCAACGCGGAGGGACTAATTCGAGTCATTTCCCTTCGCCATGATAGATACCAATTATATTTAGGCGTCGCGAATGAGAAATATATTTACTTTTTACAGCGCCCTTTATTTCGTTTCAAACGCCCAATAGTTTATTTATTACTGACTAATTTCAGTTACTGTACAAACATGCAATTACAATGTTTTGCATATTAATTATTCTGTATAATTATATTGAAATGTGTCTAGATAAACAGTGTAAGAACTATGAAAACTGACAAGTTCATTAATTATTGTAGTTCATTTTCATAAGTATTTAACTTTCAACACTTATTTGAGCGTATGAATAGAGCAATGCAATGGGCATGATGGGGCTTATTCGCGCCGTGCCGCATCTGTTCGATAAATAATATACGGATTATCTTTAAGCGGCGAGAGCGGGGAAGATCCCAGTACCCACTTAAATCTATACAATATCTCCGTGCGTACACATATGCTAAGGCGGTTATAAGTATTAAACGGAATACGCCTTTCATGGGCTGCTTTAATTTATAAATACATGCACAGAACAGGAATAGGTCAGATGCAAAGTAAATTCAAACTTATGTGTGTTTCAACATGACTGTTTTGACATAAACCCGTTTATCACGACTAAATTACATCTTGTGAATAAATAATGATCCCGAACATTGTTATCCAATCATCCTTATTATTATGGTTCCATTGTCGTTGTAATTTTATTATTCTTATTCAACGACTTGCCATATAAGAGCATACGTATATAGAGCGTCTTAATTGGCGATATGGTATTACTACCGCTTTCAATATCGTATTTATATCATTAAGCATTGAAGTGTTAGGAAAAAAATAAGAAAAATCATTTTGTTACATTATTTCAAGATGGACGGTCACGATTAACTCATCTGTTAAAAGTTATGGATGCTCACGTGCACAACTAATTGAATGGAAATTTATCAGGAAGTTAGCAAAGAAAAATTATGTTTATTAGACCTTTACTACTTGTTAAATTAGCAGGTGTTATGCAGGTAGGAATTTTAAAAGGATAAATGATCCTTAATTTACATTATTCCATCTCTAAAGATAGCCTTTCACTCCATGTGGAGTGAATGCATCAGAAACATTATTAATTAAAAGTACAAAATAATATTTATTCTAATTATAATAATTAAAAGTTAGAAAAGCATGCGTAACACCCATAACGTAAAAACGTAACACCCATAAAAGCCTACAGTCGGTGACTGGGCCTTGAAACTAAACTTCAATATTTATCTTAATAATTATTTGTCGTGTTACCCCGTGAACACGCTATCACAGAACCGAATAACAAGAAATTTCCTACACCTCGACATGCTATAACCGAGAGCAATCGAAGTACGTTTTTTTTTTCAGTTTCAAAGCTTTCACCCGATAAAAGCACTTTAAAATGTATATAATTCCTAGAGCAGCATGTTTGACTATATCAGCTTTTGTAGCACTATTGACCGCATAAATATTTTAACGTGGTACACCAGTACCACTTCCTCGACATATGAAACGTTCCAAATTATTGTTAATATTCAGTACCAATCCAACTTGTAGTAGTAGTATGAAAAAATATATATCTGCCGTAAAGAAGAAACGTTTATTATGATTTAGTATGATCCCTATACTGAAAAATACCCAGGGGTTATTATATTTTAAGAACATTTGTTAAACTACCCGACTTCAGGCATTATACCTTGTATATTGATACAAATGAATACAAACATCGACTCATGCCAAGAGAATAGGTAAACAACCCCACCGCACTCATTTAGCTTACCATGATGCAACATGTTGATTATTACCCGCAATGGGAAGCCCCTCAAGAGTTTCCTAAAAAGATTGAGATGTCAGGTCACGTACGTAAAGCGATAGGAACCGCGGTACTTCACCGGGCAGAATATACAAACACCTATTTGTAATATAACTTACGAGTACTTCCCCGTATTATGATACCTAAAGACTTTATCGTTGTTGGTTATTGATGTTAGGTAATGTAATGTTATGGTCATTTAATTAATCGTAAGTGCCTGTGGTCGCACTGACATGTTTACATCTCACAAAATATGTCTTAGGTTAAGTACAACGCGTTCGAACTAACATATTTCAACGTACCGTAGGCACTAAAAATGTATGATAAGAAATCTAATCTGAGCATTATAGTCGTTGTAACTAAGAACGCTTTTAAAAATTTAATATTCGCTGTTTGTAACTATTGTAACCAATCTGTTTTATGTATAACAATATCAGACCTCTCTCTAGCCTGACACTACCGAAGTACGTTCGCTTCGCCCGCTGCATTAATGGAGTTGTTATTAACAACTTAATTAACTGCTGTTTACTTCTCTCTTGTTTGCATAGCATCTCAATTTCATAATTTACTGCAATTGGCGTTAAAAAATCGATTGTGTACTTCGTTTTCAGCATAGTTTATGAATTTTTAGAAAAAGCTATTTAAAGATTTCATCTACGAGTTAGTTTTATTGAAGTACAAAACAAGGTGCAGAGTCGATTTAATGTAATTTCTGTAGCATATTGAAATATGTTCTATATAAAATAAAATAATTTTATTAACTACAAGTTTCTGCTCGAAAATAAGAATAATGCTTAACATTAGCAGTAAGCTTCGTTAATGATGTATTCCTATCGTTTATCTATTGAATACTACGGCATAGCTTGTGTAGCTGCTGCGAACATCCGAAATGCCTTAACTTTACGTGTTACTTTGTCATAATATTTGGGGACCCTTACAATCTTACGTAATCACAACATTTGCGTGAGCGTAAAGAAATTAGCTTGCGTGATGAAATTTGAGAATGTCAATGAACGCAATCGTTCGCCTTTCCTCAAATACTCTGCATAAGAAAGGTTAGTATATATTTTTATAACGGAGAAAAAATTAGCATTATATATATTTTATAAATCAATAATATTCTTAGTAACCAATACCATAAGTACCTATATAGTGAATTAGAACAAATCATGTATAATAACTGTATTCGGCAACTTCTAAATGAACGAATTATACATATTAACCTGTTTAGTGAAAAATGAAATACTTTGGAGTTTTGTCTTAATAAATTGCATTTTTTAATTATTGATGTTTCAGCCATAAAAATATTTCGTATATCATTTTTACTGCATTATTTCTAATAATAACAATTGTTTGCTCAATTATGATGTACTATAGAATCTGTTCCAATTTGTTTTAAGGTTTGATTCATGTTACACGTTTTTAAAAAATACCTGCTGCAGTTTATCATATATAATATCTTAATTTAAAGCCACATATTTGTGACATTCCAGGGTAACTTGTCAAAACGATAGGGCCCACGGAACTTGATAAAATCATATTATAGAGTATAAAAAAGATATAATAGTAGATATTATGCTATATCAAATTATTATTTAACTTGAAAATTCTAATTTTGTACATTGCGGATTAGAATTATAACAGAAAATTGTTTGTAATGTTATATTTTTAATGTAGATAAGTATCATAAACATTACAATTTTTTGATCTTAAGTTATTGAAGGTCACTGATATTATACTTCTTAAATACAGATACAGATTTCACATCATATTTTATGACGACAAATCACCAATAAAAATATGTCAAATGCAGATATTTCGTTTATTATATATTTAACAATATTTATTACAAAAATATTAATATTTCACACGAAAAAGGCTTCAGGCGACGTTCTCTTGACTATACATTGCCTCCACGCTTTTAGGGCTGCGCCTGAATCTTTCCTGGCTGTCCAATGCCTCCACACTTTTTGGGCTGCGTTTTACTCTTTCCTGGCTATCTAGAGCCTCCACGCTTTTAGGGCTGCGCCTGAATCTTTCCTGGCTATCCAATGCCTCCACGCTTTTTGGGCTGCGCTTTACTCTTTCCTGGCTATCTAGCGACTCCACGCTTTTAGGGCTGCGCCTGAATCTTTCCTGGCTATCCAATGCTTCCACGCTTTTTGGGCTGCGTTTTACTCTTTCCTGGCTATCTAGCGCCTCCACGCTTTTAGGGCTGCGCCTAAATCTATCCTGGCTGTCGAATGCCTCTACACTTTTTGGGCTGCGTCTTACTCTTTCTTGGCTATCGAACGCCTCTGCAGTTACAGAGCTGTGATCAAAGTTGTCAAACATGTCAACACTTCGTTTATTCTGACGTACCCCGATAGCTTGCCAAGGTTTTATTCTAGCGTTAGGGTTCCAATTCGGTATAATAACATCTCTATGTGTTGGTTTTTTTATTCCAGGGAATTGGACATTACATGATGATTCACCAACAATGGCCGATAAAATAACTAAACTCAATATTTGCCGTAACATTTTTCAAAGAGAATTATAGAGTTCTGTAACAGACAGCACGGACACCACTGGATTGTGATAGCTGATAGTTCTGTCGGACGTATATATAGTAGTATTTATAGTAACGCTGCAAGAATTACGATCACTACTTATATTGCACATGACACTAGTATATTGACCTCATAAAAGATAAAGAGGGAATTACTAGAGACCTGGGGGCTAACGAGATATTAGTTATCTGTGTGTTTACCGATATTCAATTCCCAATTATTGCGCGTGCTTTAATAACCATGCCCTGGCGTTAGATAATTTTTATTAAAAAAATACATTGTACGTATAAATTATACCTTACTTAAAGGGTGTCACAGGAATATTATATTATAAAGTTTACAAATCATATGCCATAAGTGGCTATTATGGAAGTAGTTTTGTTGTAAAACTGGTCAAGACCAAAGTAAAAATGTTTGAATGTTTTCTTACTACACATATTATGTAATGTGAACTTTCCTTATCCGTTGGCATTATTATCTATTTTTATTCATTATATTTTGTTCTATAATAAATAAAATATTCCATTTTCAATATCTACTCCTATCTTTTTTTCTTTTAGTCACTAAAATTATTATGCTTCCAAGTTATATAAATTTTTCTCAGAACTATAATCCAGCTATTTTACAAAAAAAGGTACATTTGACTTAATAAGAAACGAATTTAGTTTATCTATAAGATATAATTTAGTTTAGGTAAAGCCATCTGTACGACAAGCTACCTGTCTATAAGGCGGTTATAAATTAAATTCTATTTGACCAAAAATAAAATAATAATCTTAGAAACAACGACCACTATATTTCGTAAAATACAAACTTTACGAAGTATTCCAGTTTGTGTCAGCAAGCTGGTGATACAAATTTGAATATTTAAAATTTTCAGGTCAACTTTATTACACAAATCAAAGTAAACTTTCATAAACTGTGAGTTCACTTTGTCCCGCTGAGACTGGAAATGTTGAATAGCTTACAGCTCTCATCGGCTGTTGCAGCGGCTTTTAAGTTAGCTCCTTAAATTTTCTAATATATACGTTGTTTGTTGATACTAAAGAACTATGATAGTAGGGTATTTATTTAAAAAATAGTTTGTTAGGAAACTAGAGTCCAACGCTTACAGTAGCGAAAGGGCTGAAGGACCAGAAGCGAGAAGAGCCCCGTTTGTTACTTTAACTATGTAGCTCCATCTAGCTGTTTAAAAAAATATTTTTATAGATAAAAGTCATTTAGTTTCATCATATATGTATTGTCTATCCATTACACCTTTGATTATATATTATTGTCTACAATTTATATTTTATCATTTTGTCTCTCATACCTAGGGTATATTTCCACCGTTTTCATCTGAATTTTTTACAAAATTGGCATTACCACTAAGTGTACCTACTGTCTTCAACCCACAACCGGACTGGCTATGGACCAACATCAATCTTCGCTTCAGAAGTATCAAGAAGTCTCTTTTCTTCTTTTTTTTGTAAAGCAGTATCTTTTGTGTACATGTCCGACTAAATGAGATTCAGATAATAAATATATTACAAACATTTATAAAGAGGATGTTTCATAAAATACTTATTTACATTATTAAATTATCTATTATCTGCGGTGAAGTACCTGATATAACACGGTTTTCCTCGTATATCAGTATAAATTCACGATTTCGCATGCTTCGGCATCATTGTAATTTTAGCATCGAGCGTTGAAAGTTCCTTACAATGTCGAAGATCACG
Organism: Passova gellias; assembly: GCA_018249975.1. NCBI lineage: Eukaryota > Metazoa > Arthropoda > Insecta > Lepidoptera > Hesperiidae > Passova > Passova gellias. The sequence continues at coordinate 7,649 of DWUN01000347.1, forward strand.
TTCGCTTTGGCAATTTTAGTGGCAGCACTGGTCACGGAGTCTTCGTGTCAAGGATTCAAGATTATCCATCCTACATACAGACCGCCTCCGACTCCCCACAGACCCATCCTCCGAACTGTACGTCAAGTGAAAAATGACGAACCGCTGTGGCTGTATCAAGGTGACATTCCGCGAGCACCAGCTAGCGGTGATCATCCGTTCCTGCCAACATACATCGATGACGTAAAATTGGACCCTAACAGGAGGTACGCAAGAAGCTTCGATTCAAGAAGCTCCAAGCACCATGGCGGAAGCCATTCTACTTCCAGCGGCAGTAGAGACACAGGCGCAACACACCCAGGTTACAACCGCCGAAATGCGTAACTGAAACACCAGAACCGATGAAATACTGTAATATCTCAAATATCTTTTACGTGCTATTGTAAACCAAGGTGTACATTGACTGTACCAATAATTGTAACATCTATACTATAATCGTTAGATCCTGTAACAAATGTACAATACAAACAGTTACTTTTGCTCTATATTCATTTTATGATTCAAGGACTTTAAAACTGTAATTTGAAATAATGTTTTTGCTTTTTGTTAACATTGTAAATAAATAATTTTAAAAAATTTTACTCTTTAATTGTATCTTATATCAATACCCTATTTTTTTAAATGATATAAAAGTGTTTTTCTCTTTTTAGGGTTCCGTGCCTTGAAAGGAAAAAACGGAACCCTTATAGGAACACTTTGTTGTCCGTCCGTCGGTCCGTTTGTACGGAATCCTCGGTGCGCGAGTCCGACTCGCACTTGGCCGGTTTTTTAAATAACAGAATAGAAGTAACACACAAGTGTGTATTCTCCTCAATCTTCTGATGAGGTTGTCAAGTGTGTATGAGTACATTGAGTTTAGTGAAAAATACGTATTCATTTGAAACAATTATATATAGTTTAACTATTACGTTTCATCCGTATCTTAAAAGACTGTCAAACTAATAGTGTGAAAAATTGGAACCCACTTAAGCTGTACAAGGCACAGATACGCTTCTGTACGGAATACTTCTGGATGGAGAGTCATGTACCACTTAGAAGGCTTACACTCATTTGAGAACAGAGCTAAATGTGTAACTTGTGATAAGATATTGGTCATTACCGCATTACAAAGCCTGGATCACGGACGTCAGGTGGCTCGTGAATAACATTTTGGCAGATAGGGTATATTTTGGAGAATATGAAGGTGTTTCACTAACTAGTTCCTCAAGCACCATTTTAACTCCTTACCAAGTAAATCTTCCTTTAGTTCTAGAGATTGTAGTTATTAAAATTTTTGTGTTTAAAAAAAGAAAAAATATGATAATACCTATAAAAGCTATGAGTATGTTAAGACCTCAATACACCCGAGACACACACCCATACCTAGAGACCCAGCCGAAGTAAGTAGGTCCACTGAGAAAAAGTAGTCAAATATTTCATTGTTTCGGATTACGTAAATTTTTATTTTCATTAATCTAAACCTTTTAAGCCTCATTTTTAATTAAAGTAAAGAAATGTTAATAATTTTCTCAATACTCTATTTAATTATTGAATTCTAACATTCCCGGCAATAGTTACGAGAAGGCAACTACAAATAGCTTAAGTATGTGGTTATGAAAAGCAAATAACAGAATAATGAAAAATAAAGAAATGTCAATGGATTATCATACAAAGAAAAAAAATTATGCGAGCTATTATTTATTTCACAATAACCTATTGCTACATTTACACATGGACTTTTCCAAGAGTTTTTGTATGTTTCTTCTGTAATAAGACATTAATATGATGTTTACAAAGGTTCTTCCTCGAAATCTTCGTCTTCATGAATATCCCGTGCCGATCGAGCATATATGGGGAAAAGTGGTCGCGGTCCCGGGCGTGGGAACGGAATGAACGGGTCGAAAGGCCGACGAACTGGTGGCAAAGGGTCGAACGGGATCCTTATGTCTCTTGCATGTCGACTGTTGTGTCGCGAGATTGGACCAATACGTTTGTTGCTCTGTAAGAAATGACTGCCTTCATTGTGTCTTACACCAGGGAAGTCCAAGCCTCTAGCATACCGTCTGTAAGGATGCAGATGAATGTCATCGATGTACCTTGGCAGGGGCGGGTGGACTCCAATAGCGGGTGCATGCGGTATATTGCCCCTGTAAAGCCCGTGGGGTTCGTTTCTCGGCGTTTCACGGACATGTCGAATGACTGGTCTTCTGGGAGGCGCTCTGTATATCGGGTGGATAATCTTGTAACCTTGACATGACGACTCAGTAATTAAAATCGCCACTAAAACTAACAACGCAAATACTGCTTTACACATCGTACTACCCGTTCGATTGTTTTAATTTAAAATGATGAACGCGAGAACGGCCGATGCCTATTTATACCCTAAGTTTCAAGGAAATGGAGCGAAAAGGTTCTTCACCCGTGATGTATGTTTTTTTACATGGATATACACAGATTAAAATATTGCGAAAAGTTTTAGGACGTAGGTACTAACAACTTGTTGATATTGGTTACGAATAAATAGATTTCCTGTTATCTCATAATTACTTAAGTAAGTATTTATACAATATTTTTAAATTAAACAAAGCAGCGGCAATTACTAGGTATCCGTTGAAAATTAATAATACCTATAAGCAAATTTTCTCTCTGATTAAATATCTAACAAAGTTCATATGTCACTTTTGGACTTTGTACCTATACCTAATCAAAAAGATATTCCATAGATTGACGTATTTGTAGGAATTTAATTAATTCGAACGCAAACAGTGACGTAAGAAATATTTGCAGTATTTTATAAATACCTATGTGAGTACTACAGTAGACTGTATTAACGAGTATACCTAAAATTACTATAAATTTGTAAATTTTGTTAAACCAACTCAAGAATGTTAATACCAGTATCAAGAAAGTTAATTCAATGTGGTTCAATAATATTGTCTACTCTTTAAAACATTCTACGTATATCACTATGTGTAACAAAGCGGTTGGAATTCATTTTAATAGACCACGTTAAGAGTACGTACCATATTAAACCTGTCGTTAGCAATCTCTTGCCGATCCACTTCGAAATTTTAATCGCTATTGAGACCTGAAAGTGCACCGTTAAAAAAGTCTTTTAAATTCGACTATTCTTAATTCAAATGTCAATCGGAACTTTTGTTTTACGGCACCCCTGTTATTTCTCACTGGCTAGTATTATTTTAGAACTACAAGCGCTTTTCGTCCTTGATTATTTGAGCCAACTTTCATTAGAACAACGTACACGATTCGGTTGGGAATTGAGCCTGTAACCAGGCAAACTTTCACTATTAAGGTATTATTTGATCTTATTAAAATATCGCGCAATTTTACGCTTTGTCGTCGTCGAGTGAATAATTTTCTAATATGGATGCTGCATTTAACTAAATAAAAAAAATATATATTGTTTTTATTGTGAGCAGTAAGTCACAATAAAATTGTAAAATTTTATTATAATCAACTTTTCAAAGCCAACAGTAAAACCGTCGCTAACTTGGTATTGGAACGGTGACATATAGACAAATGTTTACTAGGCCCAGTTTGTATAAAAAAATATTATTTCTTAAGTATCTTTTAATTCTTTCGTATCTTCTCGGTATTTACTTAACCCAGAAGATACTAAGACAAATGAAAGGTTGATAACCCGTAACAGGTATAAACATGACTTCATCTTTAATCGATACGTATCTCAAGAATTATATTTACTCACTAGCTAGAGTAGTTTTTTTTTATTTATAAAGACCTTATTAATATAATCAAGTGTATTTATTATAATTGACTGAAACGTTCTTCATTTTAAATCTCTATGATATATAGGTATTGGAAACATGCGTCGTTTTTAATGATAATGTAGCTTACAACATCATGATTAAAATTTAATTAACCATTGAAAATAAATTGGTAGTTTCCATTTTCTAAATAAGACACGGTTTATTTCAGGAGGGACTTACCCGAGCTGCTGTTTCATCGTGCCATTAAATACCTACCTACTTAATAATCGACATTACTGAGCAGAAATGTAAATAGTTTAATTAATACCAATTTATAAAGGTCAAGGTTTATTTAATACTATTTGTAATCGACGGCAATGGTCTCGCGCCCGCTGAAATGCATAAAAATTATACAAAATATTTCTATTACTCTGCGAATAAGTAATCAATTTCCTTGGAATTTAAGCGAACGGGTAGCTTTAATGTACTAGCCTACGATGTAGCAATAGCAAGCTAACGCCTATTCAGGTATTCAGTTTACCTTTCATTATCTTAGTTTCATGAAATTATGAAAATTCATCTAAATGTCAAACATCTGCCAAACCAGTTGTCAAAAAACCAAACTTATTGAATGAAGAACAGTCTTCACTGCGATCGTGCATTACTGAAACAAAGCTCAATTGTTGTTAGAATTTAAATGGAATTGAAAATGAACGAATAACTACTAAAACAATTTTGATTTTATTGTTGATTTTAATATCTGCAACTGCATTATTTATCGATCAATTATGGAGGATGAACAGATCGCTTACGGTAATATTTCTTAGAATTGTATTAATATTTCGTTTGATATTCATGGGTGTGGACTTAAATAAGAGTGAGTTAATATTACAGATGAATGTGAAATGCTCAAAGCACTATTTGATTTCGAGGCGACTCTTGTGAAGACATTGAGTTTCTCGGAAGGCGAATATTTTTACCTCCAGCAGAGCAGCACAAAACAGCGGAACTGGTGGCATGTTGTTAATAGAAAAGGTCAAATGGGGTTTGTTCCGTCGAATTACGTTGCTTCGATCAAGGTAACACTTACCTCCGATCCTACAATCATTAAAACAGGCTGGCTCTAATTAGATTTTCAAACAACTGAATGTTTTACACAGGTTGAACCGGATTTTTTCTTGGGTTTCATAAATGATTGTTTGATGAACATCAATACTAACACATCCGAAAAGCAAGATCTGATGGGTAAATTGGTTGAAAAAAAGAGACAACTCCAGAAGCTGTTGAAGCCAATGAGTAAGAAGCAGCCAGCTCCGAAACCTCCCCCGCGCTTAGATGACAACACACCTCCTAATGGAGTGTCACCATCATTCGACTTGAGGCCTATAGTGTCTCAACAGCAAATCAGTGAAGAGTCCGAGTCTTCCCCTACTAGATTAGCTAGCAATTCATCAAAAGGTAAAGTTTTAATTGTTATCTTAATAGTAACTAGCTGACCTGGCAAACATTGTTCTGCCATATTAATATAACAGTATTTCTCTACTATATAATGTTTGTTATTAGACATAAACCTTCCTCCTAAATCACACTATTTATTAAAACAAATCGCTTCAAAATCCATTACGTACTTTTAAAGATGCAAACATATATAAGGACATACAGTGAAACCGACTTTGTTTTATTGGTCGTTGTTGTTTTATTTATTTGTTATAAATGTAAAGATAAAGATGAAATATTTTAATTAGCAAAATTAGATGTATGACCAAATACTTCCAATACAATGTTTCTATGTTCTACTACTCAATATTACTGTGCAATTATAGGAGCGCTTAAGCTTTAACTTAATGCTGCAGTGAACAAGGCTACTCTTTCAATCTATTTTCAGATGTTCTAAACTACTCTAAACACAACCAAGGAGGTTTAATTATATAGTTTCTTACAATCATAACATCAAAATTAAATTCTGTTGTTTCTTAGATAACGGGGAAAGCTATAAAAAGAAGAATGTATGCAAGACATCATCTAACCAAATATCATCGGATACCGATAACCAAGATGACAGTCAGGATAGCAGCGAGAGTATCAAGCCAAATGCGATATATGAGATTGTGCAGGCTGTCCGCAAGGAGACGCAGCTGAGCCATGACATGTCTAAGGTGGCAGTGGAGACAGTGCTCATTTCATTACGGGTATATCAATTACATATGCTAATTCTAATCCAAAACATTTTCTATTATATCACAGAACACACCAATATGCCAATCTAAAGCTTGATACACACTAGAGTATTTTATGAAAAATTAGCTAGACAATCATAAGCTCTTAGACATTATCTAGATTGATTATAGCGGTCATACTAGGTATGAATCAGTTACATATTGATAAATTTGAATAGTCCTTTGTATTTGATGCTTTATTAAAATGGTATAATTTGATCTTATGTCAATATTTTTAAGTAAGTAAATACAGGACTAAGGCAGGTAGTAAAAATGTTTATATATGTCAAGAGCTTAGTACAAATGTATCCAGGTTCCAGCCATCTTATTTGTATTATGCACAGTTTTATGTTTTATTTTTTGTATCATACGATAGGGTAGCATTTTGTTTATTTATTATGAGTTCATATGGTGAATAAATGTTTATTTAATGTAGTAATCAATAATCTCAACATTTTTAACAGGAGTTTCTCCCAGGTGGTGCGGCCAGGTCCATCATAGATGCATTACTCCGTGAGGCGAACAGCAACATAACCTGTCCTAAGAATGCAATTGATGCAGCACCTGACGCATTACGCATGATGACAGCCCTCAATGCACTTTCCAAAGCTGCCAATGACGCCCAACAGAGGGGTTGGGCGCTACATGATGATGCTCATGATATTCAGACCCAATTACTGGAGTTAATCTCGGTCATGGTATGTCATAAAAGCAATTTATTGACCGGAAAGTTGATTCACCTTTGAATTGACCAAACTATAGATATATTAGTAAAGGCTATTATATATTATTAAATAAGCATCTATTTATGTTGCTGTTACCTTTTAACTTTCATTTTAATCCAAATTTTGAATAGTGTTGTTTTTTTTATTATGTATATAATGGTAATTTTTGTGGTATTACAGTCAAATGCCGATGTGAATATCTCTCAGCATGTTCTAAGCAGCCATCGCTATGCTTATGTCTCTACTTTGGTCCAATATTACCAAATGGAGACACGCTGGCCTCTTCGGCAGCTACTTCTACAGGTGCTTATATTAATTATTAATAAATCTGCAATGTTTACTTCTACATTGAGTGTTTCGACAATCCAAATTATTTCTGTTTTTAATATATACACATGATGTTATTACTGATTACATTACATTATATTGATTATATTACATTACATTATATTGATTATATTACATTACATTATATTGATTATATTACATTATGTTGATAATATTATATTACATTAATTTAATTATTAGTGATTGAGATCTCTTTAAAAGTAATTAATATAATCAGGCGTTCGGTGTGATGTGCGGCCTGGAGCGTACGGCGCTGGCCACGCTGGCGCTGTCGGCGCTGCCGGCGGAAATCGCACGCGACATGCGCGACAACCCGCGCGCCGTGTCGCGCCTCTCGCACTCGGCGCTGCTGCTCTCCATGGTGCTGTCCATGGCCGACCGCCTGCCTGTCACGCACTTTGGTATATGTCTGCTTATACTGATGGCCGCTACTGTTGCGGGTGGCGGATTACCATGTGACCAAGTTGTGGTAGTCGACTTAAATACGAATACGAGCCCAAAGCTTATAGTGGCAAGGCAACATGACGAAACTTTGAATGCAAGACTTTAATGTTTCAGAAATGTTTTAAGGCTTTAATTGACTAGTTGTCATCGGGTTGAATGAATACAAAATCTCAGTAAGCATCTTTAATTGTAGAGCAACTTGGCGTAGAGTTCGCTCAGTTTCTGCTGGAACTGATCGAGGACCCGCCCGAGACTGATGTGGACGAGCAGATTCCGGATTTGTTCCTCACGCTTCTCCTCGCCTACAACCTACAGTTTGATAATCCCTTTGACAACCTGCTGCTGAATGCACTAGAGACAAGGGACAACGCTAAAACTTTCTGTGAGAAGGTACTTCTGCTGCTGAATCGTGAAGGTTTGTTGTTAATTTTTTGGTATTTTTTTTTAATAAATCAATCCATTTATATCTTTACAAATACTCAATAGCGTCCACCAGCAATGATACTGCTACTATTTTATTTCAAGACATTGTCAATTAATGTGGCTCGAAGGATCATAGTCACATAACAGTTTGACCTTGAGCGCAAGCGTGATATTTATATACTGTTATAATAAATGACATTTCTAATCTCTTGCAGAGGATCCTGTTCACATTTTCGACCATGAGCCCGCCCCAGCGCACTCGGTGCTCAAACTCGTTATCGACCTATTTAGCCGCAAGAGGACAGCCGAGCACTTCTACACGAACGACGTCAAAGTGGCCATTGACATCATTGTGCGCCAGCTCGCGGACTTGTCGCCCGGAGATTCTGTGAGTGATGTAACAGCGTAGTGGAATTTTTGTAAACAGCTCAACGCTTTTGTATTAAATATAACTAAGCAAATTGATAAGACATAGTTTATGAACGTTTTTGAAACCAAATGTTAGTTATTATAACGGTGGAGGAAAACTTAGCGAGGAAACCCTGTTGACAAAAAAGATATTTTATTTAGGTCATGTGAAGAGTGTCAATCCGCATCGTTCCAGCGCGGCATACAATTACCCTAAAATTTTTCATTCTAGTAAGAGACCCCTGTCCAATGATGACACTAAAAATGTTTAAGATCCTAGTAAACAACACTAATTTGCTAAAAACTCAATCTTATAATAATAATAATAATTAAAGTTCGTCCCTAATCATGTCATGCAGAAACAATATGCCAAGAACCAACACTCAAACTGCTGAATAATAATTTGTTGATTTCCAGCGTCGTCACCAGTATCTCAGAATCCTGCAGGGCATCATCCGTAACACGGACTACGAAGCCCACCTGCACCGCCGCGACGACCTGCTGCGCTGCTTCGCGCGCATCTTCTGCGAGGAGGGCGAGGTCAGCCTGAACGATCAGGCCCTCGTCCGAGCCATCTCCAACGAGTTCCCCCAGTATTTCAAGGCCTAAGGTTTGAAAGCCTATCTGTTGATTGAAAATGTTGCGATCGTGTTTTGGATCGAGGTAGATTTCTCTAAGATTTTAATATCTTGAGTCTATAGTCAGCGGAGTGTACTGAAACTGCACAGAGAAGGAATTTACTGGCTAAAGTGTAGCAATGGTAGAGTTGGAGAAATTTTTATCGTTCTAAATTTAAAATTTGGCTGTGTAAGTCTCCTTTGAATTTGACTCTCGTCGTTATTATATTATGAAGAAATTATTGTCTCATTATTAATGATAATAGATTTAAAATATACAATGGTAGGTACGTAACATTTTACCTCTTTATTATCTAAAGTATTGCAAATCAGTCTCAATATATAAAAACTTCTAATTTTGAAATTTGGTGTTAATCTTTTCAAGTCAAAATTTTGACATTAAAAATTCACCTATTACTAAAACGATAAATAAAAAGATTATAATATTTATATGTATCTTAGATATTGCACGATTTAATGCATTTGAAAGTTTTACAATAAAATCAAATTTTTCCCATACAATCTTAGAGGTGAATTTAAATATTTTCAATATTCATCCTAGATACTACGTATATTATAAATATTGTGGAATCGTTAAAACAGATATGATTATTTAAATGTATAGATATTGTTATTCAACGCAATTGGTATATTGACTTAAATTTAACGTTTTATACTCTTAAAATGAAGAGTATATATAATATATATTTGAAAGTCTATTTAACTAACATGTACTTACTAAATCATTATCTAACTGAGCTTATTTGCTTGTGCCATCGATTGCACCAAAGAAACACATAGTGTTTGTACAAACGAGTCCTCACATTTGTTAGTGTCTTATCGGTCAGTCAATTATTATACGCAATTTTTTGCGGATCCTTACATTTAGACATTTTAATTTGTAACATTTGTGTTGGGTAGTGTATATTTTACGCTTTTTATATTTTCAAAACATTCTCTTGCAAACATAGGGAAAGATTTTTTAGACTAGCGCTTTTATTAAATCAGTTCCAGTGCCATCTAGTGCGTCGATTAGAACTAATACGCTACTTTTCCATCAAACTTCTTTATTAATAATTTAATAGTGTCGTTACTATGAATTGAGTGGCCTTTACGCTAGGTCCTAAAGCGTTAGATGGAATTAAACAATACAATACATATTGTCATTCCAAGTATTATTCTGAAATTAATATTTTAACGTTGAGTTAAGTGATTACGCACATTCCTACAAACAGTCTGCATTTTTCGGCCTAATACTATCGTCAACTAAGTTATCTTTTTGGAAAACTTATGTTACCTATATTTCTTAAACATCGCATTTCACTGTAGTTAATAGATTTGATATCGTTGTAATCAATTTATTTTCCATCACTAAGCTAACGAATTAAGGCTTAAGGATAAGTTTTTCGTATGTAACAAGTGTGCTAAGTTTGTCGATGTATCGAATCGTTCGTTTTATATTTGTCTTGATAACATTGAAACTTTTCAAATTTAATGCATGATGTATGATCTTTGACAGAGTCATTTTAGTTAAATATACCTCACTGTTATATGAGGTTATGTTTTCTCATTTTTAATTTATGCATTCTATAATAATCCTATAGTTGATTGCATGTCCTTTCTATATTTATTCCATTCAGAGTTGATTCCATTCCGATTTATTTCCAGCAATATGAGATACACTTATATCTTATAGTCACTTATAGTCACTTATTGTTCGTTTTCCGAATGAATTGTAATCTATATATAAAACTTTTTTTATGCAATTCTGAGTGAAATTTTCACTTTAAATTTATTTGAGTGTATTGAATATTCATATGAGGTACTAACAGGAATTGGGACATGAGTGTCCGGACGAAAACATTGAACTCTTTAACCATGTTACCATTTGAAATTATAAGTCACATTTTTTTAAATAAATAATATTTTCATATCTATGCGCGGATGGTATAAAGAGTAATGTCATTTACGAATTTGATGAGTGTAACAAAAATATGAATGTTATAAAATATATTTTGACTTAATTTATCTGAAACGATACAAAATCGTAGATGGTTTCCTTCTACTGTAGCAGATAACTTTTTCATTTATGAAATATATTTTAATAAAAGTTAATATTATAATAATAAAGATCTTCAAGTAGATACATTTGAAATTTAAATGGAGCCTAAAATTTTATTAGCAGATATTTAAGAATAGTTATCTATGTAATTAAAATCGACTATATTATGTACTTATGACACAAATCCGATATTTTTGCTAGTCGAAGATGAACAAATTATATACAACAGACGCAAAAAGATATATTAGATACTCATATTTTAAGAATGAATCGTGTATTGTTGCAAGCGAAACGTGCACGCTTTAAGGGTTTAGTTAGTTTAATATAATATGATGTAATGAACATATTTCACGAGTGATACGTGTTTCTTAATCTTTAAGTACTGTCGCACGCACTCACTCACTCACTCATTCGCACACTCACGCTCACACTCACGCACACTCACGCACACGCACGCACACGCACGCACACGCACGCACACACACAAACGCGCGCGCGCATCCATGGACGCACGCGTGCGCGACATTGTCTTTACAGTTTACCTGCGTTTTTAGCCCACCAAGTTACCGCCATCCACGGCCTAAGTTTTTAATCAACACGCTGCTCAAATGCGCATTGACAAGTATTGGCCACCATTGTTCATAATCTTTATACGATTTCTTTGCATATAGCCAATAGACAAGGTCTCTCTAAGGTCCCGCGTGTTTTATTCGTCTTATTCGTTCGTGTAATTGTGATAATATCGGAGCTTATACCCGACGCGACAGCTGCAGATTACTGCTTAACAGTTCAGAAGCTATTCAGCTCTGCTGTAGTGACGCTTCAATAACTAATACTATATGTATATGTGTACATTAATACAGACCAATCATTCAGGGTTCATGTAGATGTTATACGTAGGAAAGGCAACTATCATTTACTCGATTTCAATGAGTCGAGTAACTTATTATTATTTATAAACTATATTATATTTAATATTATTATTTATATCTTTTTCCGTATATTAGCCCGTAGCTGCGAATTTCATACGCAGCAGGCTGATCGTTTTGAGATGGTGTCTTTTCGGCGGACAAAGGTTGCGCCAACAACTCAATGTGCCATTAAAATCCATGTCACTTGTGAAATCTATGTCACTTGACGGTATGTACTTTAAATATAATCGTCATGAAATATATTTAGGTAAAGAAATGTTTAACTGAAACTCGGTTACAATAAAATTTTAATTCTATTAAAGTAACATTTTTAAAACTATCTTTACTTGCCGATTTACATTTATCAATAACGAATTGTTTTCTTCGAGGGAACCCTTTGTTAATGTTGTTGAATATATACGCCTAATCTATGAGTGCTCAAATTTGTAGCCAAATGTAAAAATAGTATGTGTGTATCGCACTACGTTTATATGTGGCGTGTGCTCTTTATTTATTGAATTTACTGTGTTGTTCGCTAGCTTAAGGTGAAAGTAGAGATCTATAAAGTGTATTCGAGTGCATCATAACATCACACCAGCTCCCCAACGGGGTAGGCAGAAAGCACCAAGTGCCAAATATCTCTGGCCTTGCAAACCTGACGCATTTCGTCTTCGTACGTGTATTCGAGTGAATTAGCAAATCACATATTTCATGTAATTTTTTCCTTCCTACGGCCTTTTTGAGTATGTAATTTTCATCGATGTCTGTGCAATGTTACGATTTTCTAGCACTGACTTCATCATCTTTATCACATCTGAAGTAATAATATCGCAGTTGGTTGGAAAGGAGTGTGGACATTAATAGATTATTTTTCAACAGCTCGAAGTGTAATGAAAATGATCAAAATTAGATTTGTGCAAATTGTTTTTGTCGCGTATTTTATGGTCACCCTGTTTGCGATGTCCTTGTACTATAATAAAATTTGATAGGAAATACAATTCCATCAGTGGAACAATAAAAAAGGTAAAAAATTTCGAATATTGATAACTTAAATCCACTTTATAGATCTGTTTAATGTTTGCGTCTCATAAATGTAAAAAAATATTAGTTTTTCTGTTTATAAGCAATTGCTTTACTGTGGTTGTTTACGATCTTACATTTTAAATATATGTATTAAGGCAAAAGGAATCGATCGCTTTTCTTATGTAGAAAAATCAAAAGTGTGCTAAATTATAGATTGAAAGTTTGAAATGTGTAAAAATAAGCTAATTGTAGCATTTCAATAAAGTTACGTTTATTTTAGTTCACATAAATTTCCGTTTATAAAATACATACAGCGCATCGAGGGTTCTTCGTTCCGAGACAATCGCGTATCGAAATGAAAATAAACAACAAACAAAAGAAAATCAACCTTAAATAATGTATAGGATTTGTGTGGTACCATCCCTAGACGGGGTATGGTATTTGAGTATCGGTTAACTGTGAAATATTGGTTATATTTAATATACACTCTGCCAATGGACTGTATCCGTATCGCCCTCGTTGTATTATGCATTTGTATGTATTTTATTGACAACCCTAACTTGTAAGATTGCAAATTCTGTTGTCTCCAATAATATTTTCAAGCTTTTATTGTTGCAATAAGTGCTCCAGCACTAGTTATTAGTTATAATACTCTGATAATATTGATAATCTATTATCAATTCAATCGTTATGCATTTCCGAGATGTTTCTGAATGTCGAGTATTAAAAAATATGCAATATTTTTGTATTTTATTTGACCTACGTAGTTGAATTAACGCTATATTGTGATAAACAAAGTGTGTGTGACAATTTTGAATCGGGGGTTTCCTGAAATAAATTAATATTTAAGGAAATAGGGGAGTATATGTGTTAAAAAAAACAACTGATTATTTCATACAAGTATTTAATGTACCAATATTAATGCGTATAAATATTTCAAAGTGTAAAACATCGATAAAATTCACAGTAACCAATACAATTGTAATCAACGTAACTGGGTATACGAAATTATATTACATCGAAACTCAAGAATTATTCAAAATGCATTAAAACGTCTAGCAATTGTTTCGCAACCCCTGCACATGGTGGATTGAAACATCTAAACTTCTTAAATAATATATCAATAAGCAGGTACCTCAATAATTTTCACGGTGCAAACATAACAATTTATCCTTTCCAAAATACTTGTCTCACTCAATAAGGGAACTTATATAAGTATATACTTAACACGAGAACTGCATAACAAAATTTACACGAAACGGGGATTCATAATAATATAAAAGTTGGCCCCAGTGTTTTAAAGGGATCCACAATAACTGGAATATTAAGTTTCTGTATTCGAGTAAAATCATCGTAAATATTTGTATTATAAAACGACGAAATGCACTATTGAACACAGTCTTCTATGCATTGTATTTATGTATATCATTAAAAAGAATACTCGAAAGCCTCCGTTAGCTATCATTGGAATGCAATTTTATACAAAAATGGAATACAAATTACAAATTTATCTAATTAATAGAAAATTCCTTTTATATTCTACAAAACGAAATAACATTATGTAGGTACCCCTCATATAAACACATTGAGCAGTATCATAATATAATTATCATAGACATGCTACATGCAGTTATGTCATACAAAGTTACAATCGATTAATATTACATTACGTTATATCGAATTTGGCAACTCGAATGAACACCTCTTACATTTTAACGTTGATGCAAATCATTTTGTAAAGATCGTACAAATCGCTTCGTTCACTACTAAGTGTAATATTTTGACGAAAAATCATGCGCCCTTGTAATTTCTACATACATCGATTATTATAAATTGGATTGAATATACGATTATAGTCTTATACAAATAAACCTTTCGAAACAGACGAGCTTAACGTGTCTACATCTTTTATTATTTCGTAATGTATATCTTTTATATCAATTAATAAATATTCAAACGGTTTTCACTACAGAATCATCACATTCTACATCTATCGAACACTCGCACATAACATTAATTAGATTTAAATTTATATACAAGTAATCGCTAAAATATCTTACCTAGAAAATCCTACAAATCTTGTTGATACCAAATATTTATTGGGTATTTGCTTAACACGTGCGTATGGCCACTGAATGAAGCTTAAAGGATATCAGAAAATTCATTTCTAATATAGGTAAATGTCGGATATCATATTCGCCGTATTTTGAAAAGTATTGATTATATTATTATTAAGAATTTGGATCCAATAAGTTCTTAGAAGCAATCGGGCAAGTTGGATTCTTTAGTAATGTTACTGTTATTTTACCACACAAAGTGAGGGCAAGCTGAATCTACATTAAAACTGTTGCGCCCTCGCTTCCGTGATCCGTACCATTATACTATTTCAAATTATAGCTAAATGATTGATGACTCAACGATGTCATTCTTCTTTTCAATTTTAAACATCCATTCGAATTCCAAAATGACGTTAACATTTAATTCACTCTCAGGATAAATCCAGTTGTCAGTTGGAATTCAAATAAATAACATAAAGATAATGACCAATCAGTCGACATTGTTGAATAAGACGGAATAAACTTTCAATAACGTCTTAAATATTTCAAATTGGAACAATACACAACCGCAAGAATAATAATGTCATTGAGATAGAATTTACATAATCTAAAATCAACAGATTGAGCTAAATAATGTCTTAATAATATTATGTAAATATAATTAAAATACTTCATCGAGGGAAGCACCCTTTTATACAAGAACCACTTTTCGTTCGCTAACATTTCAATTGTTCAAGGGTACCACTGGAATAATTATTCTTATTCATGTATCAATTTACTCAACATTATCATCGCTTTAATACGAAATATGCATAAACTTTAAAAAAATTGAGTTGTGCGATCCGTTCGGAAAAAAAAGCAGTTCAATTTAGTTTATCAAATCTGGTGTATTGTATTGACTACAGCCAGAATGCTGATCTCAGGCATACCAACTAAACTCTGTTTGATCATCGACCGTGAGTGGCTAAAGATTGTTGGTGTTGTTTTCGCTTACCAATTTATTCGAGTTTTTATGTGTACCAACAAATCTAGTGTTCCTATCACCGATATAAAGCCTACTAGACAGCTTACGGTCCCACGTCTGTCAATTTCTCTAAGATGTAGGAGATATAGATATGTAGGTCAGTATATAAGTTTAAAGCACGGTTTACGGGAATGTTAATAAAATTGCATAGAAACATTGAACTGCTTGAATGCCCGAGCGGTCGTATTACACGTGTGAGTTTAGCTGGGGTGTTGCGCCACCTTGCGCAGCCGGTAGCCGCCAGTGCCGCGCACGGTGTACAGCACCAGCACGGCCACCGCCACCACCGACATCCCGATAGCGTTGATCACGATGCCCTCTGTCGGCAGCGTCGCGTAAGTCTCGCTCCTGCACCGCATGCCCCGGGTTAGTAAGGCAAATTTTAATATCATAGTAAAAAGCTTCTACGTTGCAAGCAGACGCATTTTTAAAATAGGAAGAATAGTGTAGCAACAAAAATGGAATTTAAATAATAAACATTGCATTAGTATGCAAAAAACATTTGTTGTATTGAGTAATTATTGGTAGTTTTAAAAACTGAAAAATATTGAAGTTGTAATTATTGTTAAATTTGATTGTAAGTTGACAAATAGGCGCATTATATCCTACCTTAGATGAAAGAAATATGTAAATTAAGCGTTACATCATTACATAGTATAAAACAAAGTCGCTTTCTCTGTCATTGTCTGTCATGTCCGCTTGTTCCCTTAAATCTTTAAAACTACGCAACGGATTTTGATGCGGTTTTTTTTAATGAATAGAGTAATTCAAGAGG